>SNQJ01S0224713.1:0-10355 GCA_010110895.2 Picea sitchensis | reverse complement strand
CCCTTCTCCTGCAAATACTCTTTAGGGTTTAACCATTAAACATATGTGAGTACATACCTCTGATGACATTTGCAGGTAGTGGCTCCATTAGGTAGCAGCGATAATCATTACCAAATCTTGAGAAAACTTCAATGGTGATTGCAACTGGTCTTACGGCTGCAACTGCAACTGATGCTGCAACTGCAATTGCAACTGGTTCTGAAACTACAACTGCAACTTAGGGTTTTATGAGAAAACCCTAATTTTTCAAACTTCAAGTTTTGAAATTCTGATCCAGGGAATAGATGCGCTAGGCTGAGGCGAGTATGTTAGTGTAGTTGGAATTTTGAAAATCCAACTTTTACCCCCTCAAACGTGATCTGCAAATTTCTGGACTGGTGTTTCTGGTTTTCTGGTACTTTTAGTACTTTGGTACTTCTGGTACTTTGTGAAACTAGGGTTTCACTTTTCGGGAGATCCAACCATTGAAAAGGTGCGCTCTAAATGCCAAAATGACCCTTGGGGGAGGGCGCAACTTTCTAGGTAGTTTTGGAGCTGAAAAGATTCACTTTTGAAAAACCCTAATTTTTTGGTACAATAACAGTGACGTTTTTCTTCTTGCGAAATATGCTTCCTTTAGGGTGGCTCTGATACCATGTTAATATTTATTCCATTATTATAGTTCTTTGCATTTCAATAGATAAGAGAAACATAAGAACAAGATCACTAAGAAATACACATTCACAAGAGACACAACATTTATCCTCGAAATCCCTCTAGGGGAAGAAAACCCAACAAAAACTTCCTTATCATAAATTGCCAATACAATGTCAAGAGATAACCCAAACCAATACAGATAGTCCTCTCCAAAAGATGCGCCACTCTTCTTCCTCTCTCCTTTTCTGGTAACAGATCATAACTTGTCTCTCAAACTGAGCAAGTGAGTTGTGATCAAATGAGGCGCTAGCCTCCTTTATTTATACAAGTTTTGGCATGTGTGAAGTGTCTCTTCACTGGCAGGGTCGACTTCTTCATCTGGGTGGGTAAACCCACCTTTATTATATTTATGGGTCTTCTTATTAACTACTGGGGCCGACTTCTTGTTCTGTCTATTATAATTGTCTGTTTACCAATCCACAAAAGGGGATTTGGTCTTATTACAATATCCGACATGATCAATCCACAATGGGGATTGATCCTATAAATTAAATATCAATAATAACAAGAATACTTTTTGCAGTTACATTATTTCAACAATTTAAACCCATGTGGAATGGTATGTATATCGTACGACGTGTTCTAGAAAAAGGAGCCTATGAGTTAGAAGATTGTGAAGGGAATGTGTTGGTCGAGCCCAGAAATGGGCTCTACTTGAAAAGATATTACGCTTGAGCCTTGGCTTGGGCAGAACTCTTTGTATACTAATGTAATTTAATGTGTATACATATCTTTTCCCTTTCTTTTTTGTCTTTGGCTTGCTTATCAATTTTTCCCTTTATTGACAGATGTCAATGGATTCTTCAGTCTACCTAGGATTCACAGATGGAGCCAGTCGTCATACCCGGAACTTGCCTTCTGCAACTTGGGTGGTTTACTCACCCGAGGGCCTACTGGTGTCTTCAGGTGGCATTTGCCTAGGGCCATCCACGAATAATGTGGTTGAATATAGCGTCATCATAGAACTTTTACGCGATGCTATCTCACATGGTATTCACTCTTTAGAAGTTCGCCTTGATTCCCAGTTAGTAGTATGTCAGTTGAATGACAGTTACCATGTGCGTGATCCTAATTTACTCCGATGATTCCTTCAGGTACGTCTTTTAGAACGACAATTTGATTTTATTACATATTATCACATTCCTAGGAGTTCTAATCATGTATCTGATGCCTATGCTAATTACATTTTAGATTGGCATTTGTCACATTAATAAAGCAAAGAAAACCATTAAATCAATGAACACATTGCAACATATAAGTAAAGTCGAAGATCCTTTTTATATATTTCAAAAAATATGGTGTTTATATTACAAAATAGGGGCTAAAACCTTCAATACACATATGCAGTCGGTATACATATCCCACGACATCTACGCCTGTGGTGCCAGATGTGTGTCATGGTAGAAAACCATGAAATTTGTGAGACACCGGAAGAGTCGTACCCATGCTTTAGGTACACCCACCACCTGTCGTTTCATGGCTTCAGGTAGAGCCTCTACCTAAACCACTGGAATCCTCTGTGTCAAATGAGACAGGTTTCCCTGCACGTTTTGTAGGACTCTCTCCAATTCTCCTCCCACTGCCTCATCTTCCCAGTTCCTCCATCTATGTCGAAGGAATCCATCTGGTCGTCGTGGACCCACATTTGCGATTACACAAATGTATAGTTAATATTTAAGCACCATCCCAAAAATATTTTTGTCTCATAATACAAAAATACAAAAAATTAAATATTTAAAAACCAATTTACCTATGTCACCGTAGGCGGCCCTTGGTGGAAGTGGCATATCTGGATCTCCTTTGAAATCGATCCCTGCATAGGGATAGTCATTCAGAGCAATGACTTGTCTCCGCCACCAGAAGAAAAAAACATCATTGTAGGTTGTTGGCACCCTACCTCCCCCCTGTCATCTCATGACCTCGATCCACCATGTGATGGATGGATCGCACGGTCCCCTAGGAAGGATCTCCACTCTAGGTCCTAGGCCTAGAACCCGCTCGAAAAAGAAACTACAAAGAATGGAGGCAAACCCGAAGTTTCACTTATCCCCTTGTTTTCACTCTGTTAACTGACCTTTCATATTGGTCAATAGTGAGGTACACCAGTCGTAGATAGTGGGTCTCACACACTCTATTGTGTAAAACATAAGAGACCTCGATGCCTGGTGCAACGAAGCCGAACCTGTAATCCTGGTCAATACTAGCACGATGATCTTCAGGCTGAGGTTATTTATTTCCTGGATGGGGACTTGGCTTCCCACCTTGGGAGTCCCTTCTATGCAGTGGGCATCGATATACTCTTCGATATTCATCCCACTCCTTGCTCCGCGTGACTTGAGGTTTATAACCTCTCCTTGGTGTGATAGACTAGTCAAGAAGTAGATGTCCTCTACTTCGATCATCAATGGTTTTCCATCGAGGATAAATCTTTCACTATCAGGATCCCAATAACCGACCAACATCTCCAACAACCTCACTTGGGCCCTCATTCCTTTGAGAGCCCAAAATTTGTACAAGCCACATATTTTTAGAGCCGCTTGAGCCACTGTATCTCGATCCACAGCTGCATCCACCTCCTCATGCTCTCGTTCTCTCCATTCCAGGACCATCCTGCAAAAGACATTTACGCGACTTTCTTTGCATACAGTCGCATATAGGGATTAATATATTCCCCCTGTGGTTCACACAGGAGTGTATACCTCATCGTATACGTGACCTAAACAAAGGCAACCCACGTACACCGAAATTCCTAATTTACGTCCTCAAAAAATAAAAAATTGAAACCTAATTCAAAAATGTAATCCACTGAATTTGAAGAGGATGAGATGTAGAGTTACCTGATCCAGACGGTTCATGATTTCATTCCTTGATGCTCCCGCAGTCGTCGTTTGAATCTTGGAGGTAGTTTGGTCCAAATTGCACTATTTGGGTAAAAATCAAAATGGTATAGTAATTCTTGATTTTATTACTATTTATAAGCTATTTTTACCCACTTTATATAGTTTTATGCCATTTTTTCACCTAATGTACTAATACAAGAGTTGTTTTGAGCTAGTTTTTGTAGCTTTGACCCATATTTCTTGTGGATTTCAACGTCATAATTGGTCGTTCGTCACCACAGGCAGGTATTTTCATAACCTAGCATATAGGATAAGTATCCAATCCATTGTGCATTTGTTGCATTATCCTATAAACATTGTTGTTATGCCTTAGGCACGAACCCATTTGTTGTGACACAGAACCTTCCGTCTACTATAAGTTGTGTCGCTAATAAATGGTAGAGACTTACCAAACATGGGTACCCTAGTTAGATCCTGTTTGTCATTTGGTGCCCATGCTGAGTTTTTTCCTATAGGAGTAGGAGTCCATTATAACTTGATATATGACTTTATGATGAGCCTCATTTCTCACTCATACACATGTGGCCTTATTCCCTGCAGACTCCCAAAAACGAGTATTAGTTAAGCTCTTTTCCGACTCGTATAAAAACCGAAAAGATTGTTGAGTGATTTGTCCTTTTCACACTCGTTAAATTGGATTTGAAAGGTCATGAGTCTTAGTTAAGCTCTTTTCCGACTCGTTACCAAAAATAGAAAATATCACCGAGTGAAGTTGTCTTTTTCACACTCATAAATTGGATTTGAAAAGACTTCTATTTGGCACAAGTTTACCCCTTTTTCACACCAAGTAGACTAGAAGACATAAAAAATGATATTTTTTGGCATCAAGTTATGATTGCATCTCATGCCCTCACTTGCAGTATTGAGCCTTTAGCCGGTTCTCGCTTTGCGTTATAAATTGTTTCCTAAGCAGTTTTGCATCCTCAACCAAGCAGATCCTTGTTTATATCATTCGCAATTTGACACTCTATACCCTGGAGGGAACATCACCCCGAGTGTCCATCTCTCGCATGCATTTCCTTGCATTGAGCATAGGTACATTCCACTGCTGGAACTAGTTTTGCTTACTTGTGACACTCGTTTCCTCCTCTGTATCATAGCATTCATTTTTTATTAAAAAACAAAAAAATACGGGCGAGAAGGGAGTACTATATTATAATTGGCAGCAGTCGTGTCGCCTTTGAACATAGCACAAAATTATTGAGTCCTTGTGTCATCATAATTTTGGGTTTAGCATGGCCTTACAAAGCTGATCCCGTTACAAAGTTTTCTCTACCGACTGGTTACTCTTCCAGTCCCTATAGAGAACGTTATTGATGCCTCCTGCATCTACTAGTCACGTCATTGAGTCTATGCTGCCGGAGTCCAACATATGTCTCATTCTCTTGTTCAAAGGAAGTCTATCAACCCGTGTCGGTCGTTCCTCATAACTCTTGACTTTTCATGTCAGGCCATACCCTCAATTTGTCTCAGAATCACATGATACTGTGGTCTTATCATGAACCCTGGCCCTAATTTCATCATTGGTAGGTCACCTTGAACCCAACAATCAACATTTCATCATTGGTCGTTGACTGGGTGGTTTCCCTTGTGTTCGACGACAAGACATCTATTTCACACTTTAGGATTCGTGTTGTGTCTTGGATTCCATTAGCCTAATTGGTGGTTTCCTTGCCTTTGTCAGAATTTTTCATCATCGACTGCTATTCAGAGGGTATTCTTCATGTACCGCTTGCATTTGGCACACGCAAAAGACACACAGGGTCGTTGGTTCGTGAACATGTTATTCGTCCGATCCCCACCAAATTAAATTATGAATCTCCTGCTTTGTTACTCGTGTTGACTGATGAGAGATGCCTTAATGCTCTCCTTTTAACGGGTCTCTTTCCATCAAATTCAACTCATTTATTCTGGATATGGGACCGAGAGTTTTATGAGTACCTTGCGGCTTGTAGTCATTAGTGGCAGGTTCTCTCACCATTGACAGATGGGAATACATCAATGTCTCATGATTAATGGATTCCTAAGATGTTCAACATCGACTCCTTATTCACACTTGTAGGAATGTACTCAGTGCCTTGATACCTACTTTCATTATTGCTAGGTTGTCTCGTGTTTGTTAACGGTATACCTCAATGACCGGTAATCAAATGATGTCTCATTGTGTTCGACCTCAACTCCTTTATTCACATGATGTAGACTTGCACCTTTGGCGGATGCGTAGAAGACTTGAAGACATCACTATGCAGCCGCAACTTTCCTAATCTGTTGCTTCTTTTTCATTGTACCAACACCTATTAGACTACAGTAATCATGGGACATCAGATTATACTCCATTGTATATAGATATCTTCAATTTGGTTTTGAGATTGGTTCTACTGGGCCTTGTTCGTGATTATGACAGTTTTTGGCATTTGTATTTGCCTATTCATGGCCATAGACACATATTTGGTATATTTTCCACATGGATCTACATTGCATTCTACCAGCATCCATGTATGTAAAGTCAAAGAAAAATGTAATGAGAAACTAGTCTTTCCAGCTGGGTTTACACCACTCCACTCCTGGGTTATTTATAATCTATTTTGGCCATCATAGATATTTCCTCTGATCTCACACATTACGGGTCATCTGTTATAGAAAGATTTTCCTCACCATAGCTATCTTGCACAGAGGGCCTTTTTCCATTTCCCTATGCAGACTTGTCATCCCCTTTTGATGAATCCAGAATTAAAAATAAATATTTTTGCACAAATACGTGCCATATCTACTCTACAACGTGCGTATACGCAGACTACTCCACTAAAACCCATGTACATCAGGATCTGTGCCAGAAAATACCAAAATGAAGTCGGGTTTCCATGTCATGACAGGAGATCTCTGATCCTTGGCCTTCCATATACTGGAAACGTTCCGACTCGGCCCTTCAGGTTCATTTTGAAGGCTATAAGAGCACAATTCCAAGCTATAGAAAAGAGGAGAAAGCATTCAACTTTGAGAGAAAAGTTACTCTGGAGAAATTACTTCATATTGAGTCTGCATCCCTTTGTCCCTCAAGTCTGAACACAGTGTTCAACCCTCAAGCTCTTTCCCTACTGTTGAGAGAACCTCATTGTCTCTTTTCTGTGAGATTGCCTATGGTGGAGGATTGAAGTGGTGGAGACCCAGTTGGAAGGAACCTGGTTTCTTGGTTTCAAACCATGCCAACATAAAAGTCTGTAACGTTATCACTTATGATGATCATTTATTAATAGAAATACTCCTTTCTCGTCTAATTGGTATCGTGCAAATATATGATTATTATCCATGGGCATGTTTGTAATGTTTATTAATGGATTATGCTATCTAATGTGCTAACCCCTTTATATTATCACTATATACTTGCGCTACTTGTTTGTTGAGAACTTGTTGCAGGTATAAAGCTTTGGGTCGAAGTGCTCAATGGTGGAACATCATCAAACATTGGAACGAGGTAGGCTTCTTTCTTATCTCGCTTGCACATTGGTTTATATAGCATATTTTGGAATTGAGTAGATTTTTGCAGTCATACCTGTCTGTTGTGGTTCACCCTTTCAATAGAGAGTGTTTCCCTCGTAACACATTGGGGCATTTATTTGTCTTTAACATACTGTGTGGTATTTTTTTTTTCTATGTACTTATTTTACAAAATTAGTGTGGGAGAATATATATACGTGTTATGAAAGTGTATTAGTGTGTCTTAAGGTTTAGGTGGACTAAAACAATACCTCCTCTAAACCTTTGTCAACTCACCTCCACTAAAAATAAAATAGTGAGAAGTGTTTTTGCTAAAACCTCCACTAAAAATGGAACAAAGAGTTTGTCCTAGAACTACTTCTACTAAAATCTCTAGTAAAAATACAATAGTGAGAAGTGCCCTCACAAGCAGTTCTTCTGTTGAATCCTCTAATTGATCATTTCTTTGTAGTGATATTTAGATGTTATAATAGGCATTGTTTTAGATGTTATTAGTCCATTCGTTCGGTGAGGGACTATAGCAACCGTCTAGTGTTCAATTATCATTGACCGAGTATTACCTCGTCAGTTTTTCTACAATAATTGGTATAATTTGGTGCATTTTGCAATGTCTTTCCTTGTTATTTCATTAAAATGATTTATTTGTATTTTTTTAATTTTAAAATATTTTTATAAATATTTAAAACTAAATTTGTTATTGTTGAGATGTGATTGATGCGACTAAATAAACCTTGGTGGTAGGCTATTTTTTCCTCATAATTATTAGGTTTTTAAATTAATTTTAAAAAGGAAAAAAAAAAAAATTATTCCTACACTTCCACATCTCTCAGGAATTGTTGTCAATACTGAAGAAACACTACCACATCTCTCAGAAATTGCAGGAGAAGCGTTGCAGTCGATACTTATAAATAACCTCAAGCCAATACAATTGTTACCTCACTACCTGTTCACCGCCTCACCACCTTCTCACACCCTCAACCACTTGTTCACACCCTTGCCGCCTCCCCAACACCCTACACAATGGTTAAGATATATCATATTCATACCTATGTATACAAGGATCAAATCAAAAGTATTACTTTACCAAAGATACATCTCCTATGTTGTGCTCAACGTTGGAATCCTGTGATCTAGTTTGAAGGAGTTGAAGCAAATAACAGAACCATTTAAACCAACACACAACGACATCGCCTCTATTGTGCTCTGGACTATGTTTCTAGATGCCAATGGCTCCAGACATTACACAAAAAAATTCATTGCTTCATCCAGTCAAGGGGCCTCATGGATCCCTGCTTCTTAAACTACCACTCAAGTTGGGTGATGGATCCCTCGTTAATATCGACTTCTTCAACAACCATTCAAGCTGGGTGATGGATCCATTATCAATCTTGGCTTCTTCAACAACCACTCAAGCTGGGTGAAGGATCCCTTGATCTTCAAGGAAAATGTTGGGCTCTGCAGATATGCCACTGTCACCTATATCTGGAAGGTGATCAATCTCACTTATTTTGTGGTTGTGAATATTTCATAATGTTAAGGTAAATTGCAATAACAATATACTGTTATCCCACATTGTTTCTGAGTTACACCCAATAAAAAATGATTCTCACAAGATATTTAATGCCATATCTCAAGCATCAAAGAAAGTGTTCAATCTAGCTGTACTAGAAAAAAATTATGTGAATCTTACCTTGTGGGTCTCTTCCTGATGCATGCCTTCCATTTCCCTTGTCGAAGATACCTATTTATCCCTGCCAGGAATATCCTTCCATCTCTTGGTAGATGTTGTGTGGTCCACTATAGTTGGCAAAGGAGTTGGAGGAGACATGTTGTAATGTAGTCTTACAACAATGTCATGTTGGAGAAATGAGGGCGTTTTATTTGAGTCAATGGCGTTCCTTCGCTATTTTTTTTTTCTCTACTGACTGGATTTGATATCAAGGTTTAGCTTCATTCCTGTAATCTGAAATGAAATTCCAGAGATGTAAGGTCAATTTATTGAAAAGAAATGAGGCACTTTATAGCCTTGATCGGAGTGGGATGAATTTATTTGATGCATTTAATATGGACAATAATAGAGATCCATTTAAACTTAGTGTATTGAAATATGGATTGGGTAGATTGAAGACATACATTAGCAAAAACCCATTTAAGTTAATATCTTTTGAATTTTATGGACATTAACAAAACAATGGATTGAAAGCCACATTAAGTATAATGAATATGGAAATTAACAAAATAATGCATTGGGTATATTGATCATGGAAATTAGAAAATATTCATTGAAGCCTCAAAGTTTTCACTGCTATGGATATTAACAAAACTAATTTAAACCAGGATTTGTGCAACAGTGCGATGAACACATGTACTGAATTTATAGAATATGGATATTAGCAAAGGTTTAGGTAAACCAATGTTTGTGTAACAATGTATTGGGTATATTGAACCTGAACATTAACGAAAACCCATTTAAACTTGGGTTTATGAAACAATGTATTGAAAGATGAATTATCTATACTGAATAAAAACATTAGTAAAGACTCATTAAGTCTAAGTATGATATGCACCTGACTAACCTTGAAGTTGATATTTCATATCTTAATTCAGACAAGTGTTTTAAGAGATATACAACCTCAAATTTATAAGTCTTGCAGTGAAAATTAAACTTGGTTTAGATGGATCTGTGCTATAACAGTAAATAGGTTTCTTACCTTGCAACCTAGGGAACAAAAACTACAAGTGTCTAGAAGAGTTTTGTCACATGTCTGACATGTATTTATGACTCTTTTTCCAAGCCTGGGCTGAGGCCTCTGGTTGAGAAAAAACAACCCTTGTGTTGTTTATAATTTACATATGCACGCCTGTTGATCCAGGTGGATATTTGTGGCCACCCACCTATTCCACTTGGATCCCCACCATTGCTTCTTTCAGTTTTTTCAGTTTCCGCACAGTTTACTATTTTTAGCAGTTTTTCACGTCCTGAACTTCCGAAGCTGTTTTGAGGCCTTAGATGACGTTTTCTACGAAAATGGGGAGCAACATGGATTGCGTATCAATGTTGCTCACCCAAAAGTTTTAGTCCTCGGATATATATTTCTAATGAGGTATGGAACACATCAAACAAAGATCGTATGCCAAAGTTACGTCCCCAGGAAGTTGATGTACCAACTTACCCAAATGGGGCCCATAGTCTTGGTGTTTCATCTCCTAGGGTTAGGTCTTTGGATGTTTAGGGTTTTCCATTGTTTCTCAATAATAATAGGC
>SNQJ01S0224712.1:0-14758 GCA_010110895.2 Picea sitchensis | reverse complement strand
TGTTTCACTAGGAGGGTCATGAGGATGAAAGGGTTGTCGAATAGATTCGAAATGTTCATAGAGATCGCGTCCCGATGAATTCGTCCATACAGAACGAGCAGGTGTGGGATTGGTTTCTACTGCGGTGCTAGGACGAACAAGAGTCCTATACTCGTCACCAAAGATTGGTTCCGTGGATCCCATATATGTTTCGGTAAAGATCCTCTTCGGTAATCGTGGGACTTCTTCATCTATGACGTTCCCAAGGGAGTCTAAACGAACCAAAAATGGTTCGAGAGGAGTTACCGACACAAGTGTGGTGAGATTTTCAATCGTGACCAAAGCGTCTTCTAAGTTATCTAATGGAGGAGCAATAGCACTTCCAGTGTTAGATTGATTTTCTACCTCTCTATGGTAGTTGTCTTCTGGCGGGTTAGGAGGTAAGGGTTGATAGATTTCCGGAGGCATCCCTTGCATCCTACGTGATCGGTGAAGACCTTTATCATCTATGGGCTCAATTATGGAGAATAATAGAACACAATGAAAATCTAGGGCCAACTAATAAAAAGAAACAACATGCGCTAATAAAATCTAGGAATCAACCAAGCAGACAAAACTTCTCTCGATGATCGTACTAGTTGGTGATGAAATCCAACGTCGCGTGATCAAGTCGAGAAGGGGCTGGGATATGGTGGAACAATTACAATGGTGACCTGCTTAACGGACTTACACCTTGGTGCAAGCTTCTACACAGTAATTGTGGATTTACCCTCCAAGGAGCTCGAGTGAGTTTGACCAATGTCTGTTCCAGGTACAGTGAGACTTCCCTTCACCGTCACCTTTAACCATGAGAAAGCTTTCTTATATAGCCTTGGAGAGGCTCAACAACTTGAGATATCCATGGGGTGAGTTGAGGATTTTCCTCCTCTAGATAGAGATCTGCCCTAAGATCATGGCTTGATTGAGGATTAGAACTCAACTGCCGTCTAAGAATGAAAATATCCTTCCCCCATTCTTCTCAACAAATCAATTGCTGCCCAAAATAGGTAGCGCTCCCTCAAAAGGGCGCTCAGAGCATTATAACGCTCCCTAGTAGTGTATAGGGGAGCGCCAACACTCCTGAGGGTAGGAGAGCTCCTGCAAAAGGGTTGAAGCAGTGCTATAATGCTCCCTGATGGCTTATGGGGGGGCACCAACACTCCTGAGATAGTTATAAGGGAGCGCTCCCCTCCAAAAACTCAGTTTTTTGGGTGCTTTTAGATGGCAAAAGGTTCATAAGCCCGTTGACTCATTTCTCTTCTTCCAAATCAGATGTTTGAGGTGTTTCAAGTGTCCTTCTCATGTCATTATAGGCACAACATAGGCATCATGGAAATGTGCTTTCTTTGACACTTGCGACACTTGTGAGCAAAATGCGACACTTGCGACACTTATAATGACAACACTTGCGGCACTATCAAAGTGAGTATTTTTTATGTGTAACAGACATGTTCACTCTTCATGAGCCAATTGTTGACTGAATCTCTTTGTGAGCCATGAGGAATATCTCTCTCTTTCTTACAGGCTATAAGGTAGCTTTTGACATTGAGAGTTTACATTATATATATAGTTGTTATTGTTTCAAGATCAATTTTCTAACATGTGTTTTACCATATTATTTGGTTTATTTTTTGGCTTTCATTTTTATGTGAATCATTATTTTAGATAAAATGACATTACAGATTCTCATTTTATAGATGAAATCTATAAAAATATACAAAAAGTATGTTATTTTTTATTTATTTATTTATTTTATTTTTATAAAAATGTTTTAATTGACATGGTATTTAAAAAACTTCTAATAGGTATATGTTTTAAACAAGGAACTTGTAAACAAAGTGAATGTTAGCAGTGGGAAAGAGAACAATCTAGTTTCCTAGAAAGAGTAATAAAGAAAGGTGGAAGGTATAGGAAAACACAAGAGATAAAACCCAACAACTTCTTATTGTGTAGTTTAGCCAAATTATTCAAGATAGACATGGTCCTCTAGAAAACTCTTTTCAAAAAAGAAGTTGTACCAATTGTGGGCTTGGGATTGTTTTAAATAGAGGCTTAAAAAAGAATGAAAGTATGGCCTTTGGTACAAAGTATGAACTTGCACAACCCTTAACTATATCATTCCCAATGGGTTCACAAGGGGATTTGATGGAGATCATTACACCCTAGCATCATAATCTACAAGAAGAGATCAATTGGCCCCAAGTGAAAATGTAGGGCTTACTCCCTATTACTCTTATTTTTTCTCTTGTTTTTACATGTTTTGGAATCTTAGGATGTGTTTATGGAACACTAGAGAAATTTCCACTTTCTCGAGGAAATATTTAGAAGAAAAAGGACAATATGGCCAACGAAAATTGATTTTTTTGTATTAACAAAATGCATGATAAATGAATTGAAGTGGAAGAGGTAGTTGTGATTCTTTTAGGTAAATCTTCCTACTTGATTTATTCCCATAATGTTGCACCTAATGGAGTCTTACGTTTATGACAGGGATCCACAATTTTTCATTCATAAGAATGTGGTAGATTCCATAGATAAGTAGGTATATGTAGAGTTTGTTCAACATGGTAATCCACTCCCTAATTTGGTCGTGTATTCTTTTGCAGATGAAAGGATAGGATTAGTTTTTTGGGATGACCTTCAAGAACTTCTAGATAGATTTAATGAAAATGGGAAAAGGTTGGTATGCTTGGTAGATTCTAGTTAAACAAAGAGGCTCTCTAATATAAGCAAGATTAGAAGAACATCACAACAAGATCATTGCAACTTCTCATCATTTAATCATTTATTCAAGATAACATATTTGCACTAAAAGGGAGACCAACTCTACAATGGGTCAAATAAGAGGAAGGGACATACTACAAGGATTGATGGTTGCATAGATATACTTCTCTTTGGATCTTAGTAAGAATACCAATATTTCCATTACAGGGCCATTCCAATGGTTCAATTTCTTATCATTATCATGTTCTTGCAAGAATCAAATCAATGAATTCCGAGAAGTTGGTGAACTTCTTGCCCTTTAAATTCAATCCCTAGACATGTAAGAGTAAGGAATTTATCTCCAAGATTATTAGGTGGTGGGACCAAGCTAAGGAACAAGTTCTCAATATTTTATCTCCACAAGAGAAGTGGAATAAATGGTTAAGTTATTGAAAGGTAAGGTTAAAGAGTATTCAATGAAGTAGGCAACACAACAACATACTACAAGGAGTTGCTATTAAAGGATCTGTCTCACATAAAATCATTGATAGAATGTTTTGGATGGACTAATGTCAAGGATGATTTTAGGGGCTAAATTTCGCTAATGGGCTAATTTTCCATGGTTTTTCCCAAAAATAGATTTGCTATTCTAAAAATGATTCACCCAAATTCTATAGGATACAATTATTTTACCTTAAAAATCACCAAAATTTTATATAAACTATATAAAATCCACATAAATTTCAATATTTTTACAAAAATATCGCCGAACATTTATAGTTGGCATATGAAGGATTAGCAAGATTCGCCAAGATTTCTACATTTAAAAATAAGTTTCCATCCTTAAAATCATCCCTGACTAATGTTTTAAAGGAGAGAGAGACTAGATATTTGGAGCTAAATGTCTTAAACTAGGAGGAACAATATAAACTAGAAGTTGTCTTGATTAAATTGAGAAAATGAAGATAGTAAGAACACCAATGCTTTACACTAATATGTCAAGTCATAAAAAAGTATCTTACTTTGTGCATTTGAGAATTGAGGTTGATTCTCTTGTGATAGAACATGTACTCACAAGAGGAAATTACTCATTATCATGAGGATCTCTAGTAGTCATAGGGATATAATTGGAAACAAGAGTGCACCTCTAATATTATTATTTCTAAGTAGACCCCACCTTATAAATAGGTTGTTAGAACCCCCCATACACAGAAGGGAGTAGAAAAGGTCACAATGGAATTCTACAAGAATAAGCCTCTAATACTGGACAATCTTACCACTGATTTTTACAAACTTTTGATAGAGAAATTGGCTCCACTCTTTGATCTGAACCCGAGAGCGATAAGTTTCCAATAATTGGCTGATTATGTCACTCCTTCAAAAGGGTCAATTATAGATCGTTTTACTTGAGCGATTTGCACATAAAGGTAAAGTTGAAGTCTTATGCACTTGAATTCGAAGTGAATGAAACCTCTTTAGTTTTCCTTATGCACGATATGTCATGCTTTCATTTAACATCCTATGTGCGGAAATTCATGGAAAAAAAACATAAGAACATAATACACATAATGGATATGACAATTCCCTTTATATGAGTTCACTCGATGTGGGCTACCTCTCAGGGTCATGCTCCAAAGCCTGACAACTTTAATCTCCCCGCTGTAATGATGTCTCTCCTTCTGAGTTAGCCAGGCCAAATTCCCTCTTCGGTGATGGAAACAAGTGATTGGAATGTGATCAAGAATGTATACAACTTTAGAAGTTCTCATACTCATGAGGCATCATGTCTTTGACATGGACATCATTCCCACATGCTTAATACACCTGTAAAAGAGGAAGAAATAATAAAATATGAACCCCATCAACATGGAGCCATCAAAATCCTTAGATTTGTTGCTCAGATCCAAGCATAGATGCACCCCGATACAAATATCTTGAAACTATGAGATTTAGAGCTGCTTCATTGGCCACTTATCATGTAAGTGCCAATTTCTCTGTCACATATAATTATTTGGTTTGATGTGAAAGAATAAGAGAAGAAAGAATAGATAGAAGGAATAAGTTGATCTTGTTGCCTTGTTGCAGCCCCTCCGTGCTCTTTCAGACCTGTAACACACATGTTGTGCTGCAACATTTAATGACAAACAACATAATGAAAAGCATGCTTACATTGGCTTCTCGAGAACTTAACTTGTTGATCTAAATCTCTGCTATAAAAACAAACCTCGTGATTAGATTCATGTTTCCAAATTACCTAAAAATGGTGTCAAATTGTCTCCATCCCAGGTTGGACACTTTCAGGGCCAAAGAGACACACGTGCCTTGGATTCTGGGTGTCCCTTTGCCTCTACAATAAACTCGTGCGGGTTAAGCTATAAAATCTTTGCTGGAATCAGAGGAAAACTAACACCACCACTACGTTAGTGGCATCATTTTACTTAAAATGGTGTCTCCATGCCTTAATATGAGTGGGGCACTTTTGGACCCAAGAGGAAACCTTGCCTCGGTTTACGTGCCAAAATTCATACCAGGCTGTACAGTCTGTATAGGCGTGCTCAGACCCCTCTTTCATGCTCCTTGCGCTGTTGTGTGTCCCAAAATCTGGTAAAGTCCCCCTTTTTATACCAAAAGTTGGTGGTTATGCAATAAGTAAGGCGCTTGGTGCGCTGGTAAAGTCCCCCTTTTTATACCAAAAGTTGGTGGTTATGCAATAAGTAAGGCGCTTGGTGCGTTGGTAGGCGTAGCTAAATTTAGTGCATGGGTTAGCGGAGGTCTCGGGGTCGAATCCCGTGCACTCCACTCCATTTGGCGGTTTCTAGCTAAATATAGTGAACCATTTTGGCACGCTCCGCTAAATGTGGCGGGGAATTTGGCGAACGATTTGGCGATAGCTAAATTTAGCAGTTGTTGGAATATAGCAGAACTGCCACCATATTTTGTGGAGTTCCCTATATATATATATATATTTTAAAAAATCATTCACTGAGCCTCCTTATGCATTTCGGGGGTGCCATGTGGCACATCCCCATTGGGCCATGTGGCATCCACTGACTTGTCCACATGTGCGCTGACGTCAACTCTGTGTCATATCAGACACGTGGCACCTTTTGGGTGGTGCCACATGGCATCACCTGGGGGTTCCACATGGCACATTTTTACTCGTCCACATGGCACATTGAAAAGCCCAAATCTGAGTGACATGTGGCAGCCTCTGGTGTTGCCACGTGGCATGCTGACATCATCATGACACATGTCACCCTCTACGCTTTCCATGTAGGTTGTACGGAGGCTGACATCATTTGCACTGATGTTGACGTCAGCAATACGAATGCTGACTCATCCCTACTGACTAGGTTGGGTTGACCAAAACTTTGGCTGCTTATATATTTTGATCCCTAACTCCGTTTGATGAGACATTTACGTCGTTGGAAAGCTTGCGATGCACTCTTCGCGATCATGCCATTTTAATTGAGTTTTGGGAACTTTGAATTTTTTCCCTTTTGCTGTCTGTTGAAGCCATTCTAAGCATTCTGGGACACTTCTGAAACTTCTGTGATGTTCCCTAGATCCATCCGAATCATGCCTCCCAACCGAAAGGAATTTTGGTCCCCAAAATTCATTACATTAAGTTTCATGTCCTTTTTAATTACAATAAGAAACCCTTACCCAAACTACCTCACAAGGCTTAACAATATCAACATGTACGAGAAAAAGAAGTGATATCAACAATTATCACTTTTACACAATACCCTTCTACGGGGTCTGAATCGCAACATGTGATTTACAAAAGATGGCCACTCTCGACTAACTCAAGGATTTTCCCCATTTGTTCAACCATTTTTTTGAACATGTCCTCTTTATCGAGCTATCCTTTCTCTAGTAGTTGGTCTTTTCCTGGTGGCGGATTTTCCTGCAGCACTGCCTGATTGGTTGCCTTCCTCGGAGGTGTCTTCCTAGTCTTCTTTTCCCTCTTTGGACATAGATCTGGATGTAAGGCCCACCAAGTGGCCTCATGATGCCCATCTCTGCTACAATGGTTGTAGTAGTCTTTCTCCTTCAGAGGTGCATTCTCCCTGCTCTTTCCTATGTTGGAAAGCAATCTACCATCATCGTCCTTCTCCTGGTTTCCATAACCTTCCTGCACAACGATTTTCTGTTCCAACACTAGGACACTGGGTGGTTACTCAATCCACAAAAAAGTGCATGGTCTTTGATGCCAAAAGCTCTGTTTTATATGATTAGCATGATTATAATCAAATGGCATTTTAGAGTTTCGAGATTTCTTATACCTTGGTGATTTCACTATGGAGTCAGAATGGCAAGAAGAGTTGGTCTCAACTCTATCATTGTGATGCTCATCTCTCCCTAGAGATGTCTTGAATCCTCGATCATGAGAAGTTGTGCTCTCAGCCTACACTGAATCAATTTCATCTCTTGATGAGTTGTTGACCTCTAGAGTCTCAATGACTATCCTGGGGTCTTATTCCTGAATGGTTTTGGATCTTTCTCCAACATCCTTTGGGACATAGCCTATCCCGACATAGCGAGGCCAAACGATTACCTCAATGGGATCCAAAATACCTTGGCCATTGGTTACAAGGCCTCCTCCTTCGTATCCCATTTTTCTCATAAACTTTAAGTCGATGCAAGAAGCATGTTGTTCAAGGATTTCAAAAGAATCACCATCATTAATCAATAAATGAACTACACATGGTTTATTTACCTCCACCTCAAACTGGGACCCTTGGTTTTCTTCTTGAGATGTGTCCAGTTGTTCCTGGTGAGAAGGATCAATGGAAGATGCTTCTAGGAATCCTCCTTGGTTTAAGGATGCATGTAGGTCATCTTCATTTGCTTGAAAAAGTGTGCATGCATTTGCACTGTCATGGTTTCACCCATAACTGGTGAAGTTTCCATGGTCACAGGATGGTCTTATCACCGTCTCATTCGTAGAGCCTTCCTCTATTTGCATATTCATGGCTTGCAACTACTCTTGCAACCTTAGGTTCTCTTCTTTTGCAACATGCAAAAATTTCTTCAATCCAACATTCTCTGCTTGAAGCATTTGGTTGAGCTCTTGAAGCTCATCGAACCATGATTTTTTTGGTGACTCTTCCATCCTTAGCTTCAACACCTGCAATCGGTATCAATATTGCTCTGATACCACATGATCTGAACCCAGGAGCGATAATTTTCCAATAATTGGTTGATTATGTCATTCCTTCAAAAGGGTCAGTTATAGATCGTTTTACTTGAGTGATTTTCAATTAAAGGTAAAGTTGAAGTCTTATGCGCTTGAATTTGAAGTGAATGAAACCTATTTATTTTTCCTTATGTGCGATATGTCATGCTTGCATTTAACATCCTATGTGAAAAAATTCATGGAAAAAAAACATAAGAACATGATACACATAATGGATATGACACTTCCCTTGATAACAGAGTTCACCCGATGTGGGCTACCTCTCTGGGCATGCTCCAAAGCCTGACCGTTTTATTCTCCTCAATGTGATGATGTCTCTCCTTTATAAGTTGTAAGGCCAAAGTCCCTTTTCGGTGATGACAACAAGAGATCGGAGTGTGATCAGGAATGTATACAACTTCAAAAGTTCTCATACTCATGAGGCATCCATGATATTGACATGGACATCATTCCCACATGCTCAATACATAAAAAGAGGAAGAAATAAAATATGACCCCCATCAACATGGAGCCTTCAAAAGCCTTAGATATGCTGCTCAGATCCAAGCATAAATATGCATCCCATACAAAGATCCCGCAACCATGAGATTCATAACTACTTCATTGGCCACTTATCATGCAAGTGCGACAATTTCTCTGTCAAATATAATTTCTTGGTTTGATGTGAAAGAAGAGAAGAAAAGAATAGATAGAAGGAATAATCTGATCTTGCTGCAACCTCTCTATGCTCCTTCAGACCTGTAACATGCATGCTATGCTGCAACATTTAATGACAAAACAACATAATGAAAAGCATGCTTACATTGGCTTTTCCGGAACTTAACTTGCTAATCTGAAGCTCTGCTACAAAAATAAACCTCGTGATTGGATTTGCGTCGTCGAATTACCTAAAAATGATTGTCAAATCATCTCCATCCGAGTCGAACATTTTCAGGCCCAAGAGACACCTCTCCCTTGGTTACCGTGCCATTGCCTCTGCAATAAATAACTCATTCTGGAGTTAATCTATAGAATCTTTGATCAGATTAGAAAAATAACACCATCAATGCATTCGTGGCATCATTTTACCTAAAAATGACTGTCTCCATGCCTCAATCTGAGTCAAACACTTTTAGACCCAAGAGGTAACCTTGCCTCAGTTTGCGTGCCAAAATATGTACCAGGTCGTATAGTGCATACAGATCTGTACGAGCGCACTCAAACCCCTCTTTCATGCTCCGTGCACTGTTGTGTGTCTCGAACTCTGGCGAAGTCCCCCTTTTTATACCAAAATTTGGCGGTTATGCAATAACTAAGGTGCTTGGTGCGCTAGTAGGCGTAGTTAAATTTAGTGCGTGGGTTAGCGGAGGTCCTGGGGTCGAATTTCGTGGACTCCGCTCCATTTGGTAGACTTTTGGCGGTTTCTGGCTAAATATAGCGAACTGTTTTGGCGCGCTTCACTAAATGTTGAGGGAACTTTGGAAAACGGTTTGGCGATGGCTAAATTTAGCAGTTGCTGGAATATAACAGAACTATCACCATATTTGGCGGAGTTCCCTATATATATTTTTAAAAATTCATTCATTGAGCCTCCTTGTGCATTTCAGGGGTGCCATGTGGCATTTCCCCATTGGACCATGTGGCATCCATTGACTTGTCCACATGTTCATTGACGTCACCTCTGCATCATCTCAGACACATGGCACCTTTTGAGTGGTGCCACATGGCACATTTTTACTCGTCCACGTGGCGCCTTGAAAAGCCCAAATCCGAGTGACACGTGGAAGCCTTTGGTTCTGCCACATGGCATGATGACATCATCATGACACATGTCACTCTTTGTGCTTGCCACATATGTTGTACGGAGGATGACGTCATCTGTACTGATGTTGACGTCAGCAGTACAGATGCTGACTCATCCTGCTGACTGGGTTGGGTTGACCAAAACTTTGTCTTCTTATATATTTTGATCCGTAACTCCGTTTGATGAGTCGTTTGTGTTGTTGGAAAGATTGTGACGTGCTCTTCACGGCATGCCATTTTACTTGAGTTTTGGGAACTTTGATTTTTTTCCCTTTTGCTGTCTGCTGAAGCCATTATGAGCGTTCTGGGACACTTCTAAAACTTCTGTGATGTTCCCTAAATCCATCCAGATCACTCTTTAAGGATATTATACAATAAAAATTAGGAAATGTGGCTTGTCCATCCACTTATTACCTCAACATTTGTTTATCTTATTCCCAAAGACAAGCACCCCAAGAACTATAAGTAACAGAGACTAAAATGTGTGTGTAATGTCGATTCTAAGATCATTTCAAAGGTGTTGGATAAGCATATGGAAATATTTGTTGATGAGATGATTTGTCAAAACTAGATAGGATTTGTGAAGTAGGAATATTCTAGAAAGTGTCACACTGGTAGGAGAAGCTTTGAAGATGGGCCAGACAAAGAGGATGAGGAGTAAATTTTTAAATCCAAATAGGGGGAGGCATGTGAGAAGTTGGAGTATGATCTTCTTATGATAGCTTTAAATATTAAAGGTATACTCTAGCACAATATTCTATGGCTATCCAACATTATTCAAACTAGCATTTCCATTTTGGTGAATGGTGAATCTAACTCAGTGTTTCACAATGTTTATATGGGTTTATCAAGGTTTCCCACTATCTCCATGTATTATATATATCATCGTGTGAGAAAAAATCGACTTGTCGTTTGGATTGGTTTCTAGAATTTGGGCCACTGGAAGACTTGTAGATGACTCTGTTCTCTTAAGAGAGGTAATACATTGGGAGGCCAAGTGGTAGCAATCAATTTTGGATATTTATTAAATAGCTTCAAAGCATAGGCTATTTTACATTAATCAATGTTATTGTTTTCTTTTGTGGATCCTATACTTGCTCATCATTTATCTTAGTGGTTTGCAATTCCTCTCTTTCCAAAAGGAGACAACTAAGGACTTGAGGGATTTTATGGAGGGAAGGGGAAAAAACTATTTTAGTTCGACATGTGTGAAATTCCATTGTATTCAAGAGGTAAAATAATTGTTGGGAATTTTGGGTCAAAAAGGGAGAAGATATAAATACGATGTGAAAACACCCAAATTGATATGAATGAAAGAAAAAATTGATTGGCTGAGGAGGATGAGAACAAATTTTAGATTTCACAATCGGATTCCATTTCGAGAGAAAATTAAAAAATGATTGGAAGCATAGTTTATTCACTATTTTACTTTAGAAAGGGTCATCATGATGAAACTTATTTTGAACCAAATGCCCACTTACGTATGATTTATTCTCCCTATTTGTTTTAGGAAGAGATTGGTTAATTATTTTCCAGGAATTTTATAGTCTACCCATTCTTATTGTACTTATAGAGTTAAACTAGAGAGTTGGTTGAAGGTTTGTGGTCCTTTTCAACTTGGTAGATTAGAAATTAGAGATATCATGTTGGTTTGATGTTAAAGATGGTAATTGACCATTGGGAGTTTTCCACAAAGTAAAATCAATGCAACATCAAGTTATTTGGACCAAATATGAGCACCTACGAGAGGTCAAATATCCTTTATTTAAATTCCTTGCCAAGGGGTTGCAATTATCTCTAGAAATTTTTGTGGCTGACGTTGGCATGAGAGGCTCCACATCTCTTCTTAAATACAGGGAAAAGAGTGAAAGTAAATATATAGAAGGCCAAATGAAAAGGACCTAGTATGGACCCCTTGGATTTAGAACTAGGTATCCAAGAATTATCAATGAATTTGAAGGAGTGATATTTGGTGGAAGTGGTGGATTAATTCAATGAAAATAGATATAGTTGGATTGATCCAATCCTCTTCTCAAACTTTTCTAAAGGAAGAAAGGATGGTCAAGCTTTGAGACACCAAGCATGTCTTTTTGGAAACTTATTTCAGCTTCTCATTTTCTTCATGTCTTTTTGGAAAATTATTCAAGCTTCTCCTTTTCTTCATGTATTTTTGGAAACTTATTTGAGTTTCTCCTTTTCTTGTTAAGCATATACAATGTACATTTTGAAAGTTTTATGTTGGAAGGATAGGCATATCTTACAACCAAGGATTTTTGTGAGGATCTTTATGAAGGAATACATGTTAGGAATTAAATATATGAAATAGAGTGGAAATTGATAAACCGAGTCACAAGAAAGTGTTGTTCAATGGTCTCTTACTCACAAGTGTTCCATTTTCATAGAGATGGTGGAGAGATGGAACACTATAGCTTCTTTGGGATATTCAATTTGAGGATAGGAATGTGCTGATGTAAGGGATTATGGGCTAAGTGGATTGAAATATTTGATATACATAGTTAATCTGGTCAAGAACTACAAGTCAATTGTCATATTGGTATCGGTTTTAGTAATCATTGGTGGTAAAATATTGAGGATAAATTCAATAATATGTACCAATCTTGTTGGTTAGCTCTCCTTTCAGGTTAATTCTTAATCTATGTTATTTAGATAGCCTTAAACTTGGATTTTTTGAAAATATAGTATTGCACCCAAACAAAAGTTTAGCAATAAATTGGACTCAAAGTAACAACAAGTTCCATACATGGCTATATTTTTAGTAAGTTCATAGATGACTTAAAAGGTAACTTCCTAGTGAAATTATTGCCAATGTTTACATTGTTAATGCTTCTTTTGTAATACAATCGAATTAGGACAATTTGGAAAATCAAGTTAATGTCTTCCATTGATTTGTTTTTTCATTGAACTTACCTAATTTTGTAAAGTTCAAGGTAGTATAAAGAAAGTACATATGACATACAAAGTTTAAATGGTATGCTGATACTTTAAACTGTGTGGCTACAACCACCTTTTTGTATCTTTTAAATTGGTTAATACAAATTGGACTTCACAATAATATCTCATTTTTTTTTTAGTAATCATACAAGGGTTTGGCACTTACAACTCAGAGAAAGAAGATAAGGTTGTAAATTTTAAAAATAGGGAGAATATGTAGAGCTATGTTATAGACAATTTTCACGAAGCGACCCCCTTGAGCCTTGACAATTGTGCACGTAAGTCTGTAGGGTCCTCCGATTCTTTTTTCTTTATAGTGAATCTTTTTGTAGACTTATATTTCTTCCACAACTTGCACCCATTTCTCCACAATACCAAGTCACAAATAAGGACTTAGAGGCTACCGTGATTATTGTTCGCGAAACTAAAAAAATTCTAGCATTTAAAGCCTTGCCATCAAATATAAACATCATGATTTGTAAATGTTATCTTTATGGCCAATTTGTTTCACCAACATAGATGCTTTGAAATTTTAAATTTGAAAAATAAATGTTTTTCTTTATTTTTCTACTATTTTTTGCTTCAAACCATCACTGTAAATAACTTGCAATCTATAATTAAAATGCAGAAAGTGGTGCTAGAAATAAAAAAAAACATGGCTCAAACAAAAATAACATGGAAATGTTTTAACACTATAAATTGAATTTTGGAGAAACCAACAAGAAATAGATTTGTTTATCTTATTTTAATGCTCATTTTGTTTTACAAGTTGGAGCTAAAAACCACTCAAAGAATTGGTGTATTCTCACTCCTTGGTGGTGCTTTTACAATGTTTTTGTTTTTGTTTTTGTTTGTTTGTTTGTTTGTTTGTTTGTTTTTTTCTCTATGACCAATATCCAATCTCTCTGTAGTGATTGTACTCCCCTTTTCTTCCAATATTTAGACTAGCGTGCCAATATCTTGTATGCTCCCACGTTTGGATAATAATAATAATAATAATAAATAAATAAAATAATTACTCCCTTTTGCATTGATGGGGATTTTTAGAGATCATTTATTTCCTTTTCTTAGCACTGATGTGTTGATGTTTGGACAACATCGAGAAGACATTCTCTTAGACTAATAATTAATAATATAATTATTGATTATTAAATACTATATATAATAAGTAAATGGTAATAATAAATAGTTATTCATTANGATTGTACTCCCCTTTTCTTCCAATATTTAGACTAGCGTGCCAATATCTTGTATGCTCCCACGTTTGGATAATAATAATAATAATAATAAATAAATAAAATAATTACTCCCTTTTGCATTGATGGGGATTTTTAGAGATCATTCATTTCCTTTTCTTAGCACTGATGTGTTGATGTTTGGACAACATCGAGAAGACATTCTCTTAGATTAATAATTAATAATATAATTATTGATTATTAAATACTATATATAATAAGTAAATGGTAATAATAAATAGTTATTCATTATCCAAGGGACACATCCTTTCACGTATGGTCACCATATGTTCCCTATATATAAAACACTCACAATTTTAATAATATATCGATCATATCTCATATCATATGAAGAAAAAAAACATGGTATTAGAGCAAGATTGCGTTTGATTCCCTCACAGGAGGACCCAAGAGTGTGTTAGTCCATCAGTTCTATAGAGAGTGGAATTATAGTAGAATTAAACATAAAGACATATTATTTAAAAGATCGTGATGGTCGATTGGGGTTCTAGATTTGAAGTTGTTGACCAAATTTGATCTTTGGGCATGTTGGGTACTATAACTTGGGAGATATTCAAGAGGTTGCATTGATAGAAATGGATTGGAACCCAATACACTATCTGGATCGACAAACATGTTTATGCCATTGTTCCAAGAGAGGAATATTGAATGAAACCCATAAGGAATACTCATATTTAAGGGTAAATAGAGGATGAATGTTCACTACTACATATGGGTGGATTATTCCATGAAAATTTTCCATGCTTCCACTAGTTTCATATTTTTTTTAAACATGGCGGGATTTTCGTCGTTATTGCCATGAAAGTTCGTCACAATATCGACGAAAATATTAATTTAACCTAGT
>SNQJ01S0224711.1:0-13119 GCA_010110895.2 Picea sitchensis | reverse complement strand
ACCCACCTTTAATTAATTCTGGGTCTTCAATAATAACTGTTGGGGCCGACTTCTTATTCTGCCCTTTATAATTGTCCGATGACCAATCCGCAAAAGGGGATATGGTCCTTATACAATTACCGACATGATTAATCCACAATGGGGATTAACCTTAATAATAAAATAACAGTAATAATAAGAATGCTCTTCGCAGTTACATTATTTCAACAGTATAGCTCTCCTAGTTGTATGTTTCTATCAAATCTTTCTTTTCTACTTCTATCTGCAAACACAATCTCATAACCAGAGTTGGTATAAAACACATAAGTCAATACCTTCAATATTTCTTCATGATCTTGTATTCCACATATGTTTGTTTGAATGGAAAATTTTCTATCATAATTGCCTCTTGAAATTCCTCTCATGCATTCAATTCAAGTCCTCTTTTGATGCAATCTTTGGTTGAAGAACTACACCATTATTTTTCCACTTCTCTATACATGCTTCTTCTGCATCAACTCAATTTCTCTGCTAGTTGCATGCTCATTCTACTCACAACTTAACCTTTGGTCTCCTTTAAAAGTAAAATACTATCATTGTAGCCCTAAATATCATCAGTATTCTTTTCCTAAAACTCAATCATGGACTTCTGCAAGCTCAAATCTATTGTTCTTATTTAACTTCTTCAACATAGCACTATTAAGCTATGTTCCTTTCACTTAACTCCTTGCTTGTACCTATCAAAATATACTTCAGATTTATTATAAAAAAGTAAAACCTCATACCTCCAATATTCATACATTTTGCTAATGTATTTTCTCCAAGGTTGTTATCATGTTATCTTTGATCTCCTTCAAGTGTTGTCATTTTTCCTTCTATAGTGTTGCTCGACCAATTTACGCATTTAAATGAGCATTTTTTTTATCCCACTGTGATACCACTTGATAGAGACCTACTTACCAGGTCTCTCCACTTAATGTTCATCTCTTCCAATCTTGGTCAGCATATAAGCCTTCAATTTAGTTGTCCAAGGATCTAACTGCCAACTGTGGTCCCACTCAAAATCTCTTCAATTCAACCTTGTAATATACCATGGAATTAGACCTCTATCTCTTTTAGATTCCTGCATGTAAAACATGTTAGAACTGTAATTTGAGCTCTAATATATCTCTCTTCAAATGCTTCATGGATTTCTTCTTCAACTACTCAGGTTAAATGTTTCATTCATCCTTTTCTCTATGTCTTGTTGATCGGGAATTGGTCCTTATGAGTCTATCATAGGTAAGGATCGTCTCTTCTATTTCCCCTCACTTTCGAGTACTCCTCCTGTGTATTCTCTGATTACTATAATGGTGAATATGAGCCAATTTCAGAGCTCTGAGAATTAAGTACTTAAACCCTCGTGATCGTTCTCTAATACCACGGGTTACTCCTTAATGTTTCACCTTATCACTTGTATCGTGCTCCTTTACTTCTACAGGACCCCGGGTTTACCTTATTCATTCCTACTTCGGGTTGTGACCACATACTATGTCTCTTTGTTCCTCTGGAACCAAACCAATGAGATTCCCATATCTCACGAATTGACCACTTCTGTTAACATATTCCCCTGCAATGATTTATCTCAGTTCTTAATCACACCAAGATCATGATTTATTTTATGGTTACCTCTAATAAGTTGATCCTTGCTTAGTGTGACTCCGACCATGCTCTTCTAGATCTCCACGCAATTTTCCCTTAACGCATTTTCTAAATGCGATTTAGATTCCATGCAACAATTTCACTCTGAATTTACCATAAGATTTCCACACAAGGTTCTCAGTCATGCCAAAGGGTTTTCGATTCATCTAATCAATTGAAATGTACAACAACTGAAAATGGCCACTCTTCCAGGATCGATTTAACTTTCGATTGTGAGGTTACCAATGCATTTTCACTCACAGATGGGTGCCAGAACCACTTATTTCAACACAACCTTCAACAAAGAGGCTCGATTTGGAATCCATGCCATCAAACCATCGCTTGACTCACCCAAAGGGTTCTAATTCTCTTAAAAGTTTATTCAAAAACGAGCTTTTTCAACAAAGACTCTTCTTTCTACTTGATATTTATACCTACAAACTGCAAACACTCGTTTAACCAAATATGCGTAGTTTTATATGAACAAAGGGTTTTACAAAACTATACGCATTCTCCCATGAGACTGCAAACATTCAGTATGGAAGATCCTCTTCTTGGTTCGATTTTTCTTGACCCACAACCTATCTTTAAACTCAACAAATCATTATTAATACGATATTATGGATATTTCACATTCATGAGCAGGTTTCACACCATCAATCATGGTAACACTCGAAACAAAGTGTTCCTTTTTATGTATTAATCAATTCACACACAATTTTAATAGATTTACATGGCCTCAATTTCATTCAGTATGCCTTACTCTCTTTGGACTCATCTCACCCCTTTTTTGGCCAACTCTCTCCTATGTGCCCTTAGGATTACAATTTTATACAAAAGGATCCTGAAACAAATTTTCTTTTAGATCCTCAAACTTCTCACTCAATCCCTATCTCTAGGATCTTTAGATCGATAAAAATCCTCATGAGATCTATTTTGTTCCTAATATCTCTCTAACACTCAAGTTCTCAAACTTATACAACAAATAGATTTAATTTCACACGAATCCATCTCAACTATATCCTATGAAATTTCTATAATAAACATGGATAATTGACAATAGTTCATTAAAGAACGAACTCATTTAGAAGAATGAAGAGCCCCCTAGGTCTTGTCAAATGTGTTAGGTTTAGGAGACAAAATGCTCTTGCATCAAAAATATATGTAGGAACACTTCCATATTCTCCTTTTTTGAAAATTTAGGAGCCAGATCAACTACTTTTCATCTTAAATTGGCCAACGTGTCTCCTTCTGTTGAGTCAAAGAAGAGTTCTTATAGTGAGCCAAAGTATGATATCCATACTACCCAAAACATCACTACTTGGAGATCCAAAAAGTTGTATGAGCATTTCAAATCGAGCATTTAACTCAGAATTTAATGAGTTGTTGAGATATTTTTGAATACAACATTTTAAATTGTAACTTGTTTGTAAAGTCTGGAAGGACTGTAAGAAAATTTCATATATGGAGTGTCGACTCTATCTGGTAGTAATTAGTAGTTATTGTAATAGGACAGAGTATGTATTAGCTTTGAAGTTTGAAATGATAGATTGCAGAATAGGATGAAAGAGCTCATGGAGTGGTCCTTAGATAGTTGATTGTTGCATTGTAATAGAGAGAGAGAGTATGTTTTGTGATAGACAAAGTATAGTAACAGAAACACTTTGTATTTTCGTTTTTCATGAATGAATAGAACAGACAGAAAATTGTCCCAAATCCTTGGACTGTGTTCATTTCAGGTGAGATTGAAGAAATGTTATTCTGTGTGTATGATTTGTTACAAGCTCATTTCATGTATGAGTGTTAGAGAGATTGACTGTATGAGTTCGTGACGAAGTTGGTTGAGTTTCAATCATTTATCTTCTAATACTTGTATGCAAGGTGTGCATCTCGAACGCAAGGAGTGCATCGACTGAGTCTCGGATTGACTCAAAGAGAAGTTCAGAGAGAATCAAAGAAATTGATACCAGGTGCAAGGTGTGCACAACACCAAGAAGCTAATAAGCTTCGAAGAGCTAGAGCCGAAGAATGCTAGGTGGGCGAGAAGCATTTTCTTTTCAAGAAAATCCTTCGAACTGAGTTATTTGAAATCCCAAGAACGCAAGGTGTGCATGGGAGATCGAAAATACTTCAAGGGACGAAGCTTAGAAGGGATAGCACTTTCACAAGTATTGACGAGATCCATGAGTTGGACTCACAGGAGAAGTGAAGGTTGAAACCTTTGAAGCATCGAAATATTCCAAGTCTGGGAAGAAAGCACAAAATCTCGGGAGGAGTAGCACAATAGTCGTCGGATAAGCTGCAAGGAAAAGATCTGGACCATCGAATCCACATCCATACATTCAGGAGAGAGCATAGGAGGAAGAACAGATTTGAACCATCAGATCTGGTGCATGGGCCAATAGCCATTGGATCTGGAGGAAGATGTACGAGGGTTAAACCCTTCAAAAGTGCACAGGAGGGTGGACTTTGCGAAATCCCAAGTCTCGACACCATCAAAGTCATCTATCGTCGAAGGACACGCGGGAGCAGATCAAAATTTCGTTGATTTGTAGAGTAGAAAGGTCAAGGGTCAGATTTGTGAGAATTCACGAAACATGAACTCGCGAAATCATTCCTGTCGTTGGATCTGGGGTGACAGGTGGCGGAGATCCACATACATTAGAGATCTAAGCATTTGGAGAAGTTGAACAGACGGTGGAAGATATCGAAGGGAGAACCGTCAACGCAATCTGAACCGTCAGATCATAAGATAATTGGATTCGTTGATCCGTGGCAAAGGAATATCGGTATTTCGGGTATCAGGAGAAGAGAGATAAGTTGTATTGTGAATCCCCGATCCATGAAATCCTGACGTGCTCACAGGAAGAGCCCATGTCATGGTGAATGGTCACACAAGAGGAGATAGGGAAAAAGGCTAACAACCGTTAATCTCTTTTCAAAGTTTCGGGAGTCGGGAAGTCAGGATCAACTCACTTGCAAATTCCCGACACACGAAATCACGACGCACCTTTTGTATAGGCATGCGGTCACGACCTGTGGTCGTGCGGAGGTGAAGCTCACATCCGATGCTTATACACGTGGACTGATTTTCGTATTTGGACCTATGGATTTGTTAGTAAAGGTTCTAGAAGGAACCCAAAGAGTTGTTCAACTCGAGGAGAAGAACGATCCAGTGAACGGGAGGTCGGCAAACCCTGCAGAGGTAGGGGGGCTGCATCAGGTTGTATCATAGTTGATTTTAAGTTTTTTTCCAGACAACAGACAAAAGAATAAAGGAGGAAAGTTGGTATCATTTGTGGTATCAAAGAAAAATCGATTTATGTTTATAGGTGATGCAGTGAAATCATGCCACCAAGAAGGCACAGAGTGAATGTAGAAATGGATGAAGAAATGAGGCAACTCTGAATGAGACTGGACGCCATGGAGATAGGATGGAGGAGAGCACCAGATGTTGGTGATGTCAGTGAAGTTGAAGACGAAGAAGAAGAAGAAGAAGAGGTTGAAGAAAATGTAGCAGAGGATGTTGCACAAGATCGCTTGATAAAAGTTTTTTCAAAGATAGGAGCCAAAGCAAGAGTAGAGGTACGTATGTATGAAGGAAATTTAGAAGTTGAAGAATTGTTAGACTGGGTACGTGCTATGGACAAATACTTTGATTATGAAGATATCAAAGAAGACAAGATGGTGAAGCATGCAGTGAAAAGACTAAAAGTTCATGCAGCATTATGGTGGGATGAACTGTAAGTTGAACATAGGAGAAATGGTAAGCAAAAATTTAAAAACTGGGATAGGATGGTAGCCAAGTTGAAGGCCAAATTTATCCTGAAGGATTACCAAATCGATCTTTACAGAAAATTGCATAACCTGAAATAGAGGGGTTTATCATTGAAGGAGTACACTGAAGAATTTTACAGACTGAACATTAGGGCTGGACAGAAAGAGAATGAAGAGGAGAAGACAACTAGATATATCAATGGGCTGAGATATGAAATACAAGAGGAGATCAACATGATGTTGGTTAGTAAATTTGAGGATTATTATCAAGCAACCTCTAAAGCTAAATAAAATTTGGCCAGGAGACAAAGCCAATGAAGCAGAGGCGTAAATTCAAGAAGAGGTAAGGGAACCAGTAGAAAGAATTTCCAGAAGTCAAACCCTGAAGCTGATAAACAACATAGTCACCATGAGATGGGTGGAAGTTCTAAAGAAGTACAACATGGAGGAAGAAGTTCTTTTTCCAGAGGTAGAGGAAGAGGAAGAGCCAGAGGAGGCATGGTTAAATGCTATACCTGTGGAAAAGAAGGACACAAATCTTGGGAATGTCCTGAAAAAAAACCAGAAGGAGAAGGTGGAGAAGCACACATTTCCGAAGCATAGAAGCATGTGGAAGTACAAGTAGCCAAAGGAGGAAAGAACCTCATGATGAGGAAAATCCTTCTTAAACCAAAGAAGGAACCAGAGGAACCAGTTCAGCGAACAAGCCTGTTCAAAACTACTTGCAAAACGAAAGACAGAGTTTGCAAGGTCATCATAGACAGTGGGAGAACTGACAATCTAGTATCCATAGAGATGGTGGAGAAGTTGGAATTGAAGACAACTGCACATCCAAATACATACAAGGTATCGTGGTTGCAGAAAGGACATCAAGTAATGGTAAGTCAATAATGCCAAGTTGAATTTAAAATAGGAGGTTACAAAGATGAAATATTGTGTGATGTAACTCCTATGAATGTCTGTCATATTTTATTGGGGAGGCCATGGCAGTATGACTGAAAGGTTGTTCATGATGGAAGGAAGAATACCTATACTCTAGAAAATAATGGTAGAACACATATGTTGTTACCCGTAGAAGACAAGGAGCCAAAGGAAAAAGCTAGTTCAATCATACTTCTCATGAGCGAGAAGGAACTCTTGAATGAATTCAAGAAGGAGAAAGAAATGTAGTTTGTTGTAGTAAGGAAGCCTAGAGTTATCCTTACGAATACTTCTGTAGAATATTTTCCTGTAGAAATCCAGGAACTGTTAGAAAACTTTGTTGATATAGTAGTGGATGAGTTACCACACTCATTGCCACCTATTAGGAGTATAAGCCATCATATTGACCTTATTCTAGGAGCTAGTTTACCAAACAAAGAAGCTTATAGGTTGACACCTAGAGAGAATGAGGAAGTCAAAAGTAAATTCCAGGAGTTTTTGGATAGAGGTTTAGTCAGAGAAAGCCTAAGCCCATGCGCAACACCGACTGTGTTAAGCCCAAAGAAAGATGGAGGATGGAGAATGTGTACAGATTCCCAAGCCATCAACAAGATAAACATTAGGCACATATTTCCTTTACCAAGGATGGATGATTTGATGGATTGTTTGAGTGGAGCAAGTTATTTTTCCAAGATAGACTTGAAAAGTGGATATCATCAAATAAGAATGAGAGAGGGAGATGAATGGAAAACAACATTCAAGACAAATGAAGGATTGTTTGAATGGCTGGTCATGTCGTTTGGGTTGACAAATGCACCAAGAACATTTATGAGATTAATGAATGAAGTGTTGAAAGACTTCATAGGAAAAAATTTCATAGTATATCTAGATGACATACTAATCTTCAGCAAGACAAAGGAAGGACACTTAAAACATTTGACATTAGTGATGGAAAGGTTGCAGTGAGAGAAATTGTTGATAAATCTGAAGAAGAGTTCTTTTATGAAGAAGGAGCTCATATATTTGGGTTTCGTAATATCTTCAAATGAATTGAAGATGGACCCAGAAAAAGTGAGAGCGATCAAAGAATGGCCATCACCGAGCAACATATTTGAGGTAAGAAGTTTTCATGGGTTAGCAAGTTTTTATAGGAAATTTATCAGAAATTTTAGTGGCATATGTGCACCCATGCTAGACACTGTGAAGAAGAAACACAAGTCCTTCAATTGGACAGACGAAGCTGAAAAAAGTTTCAAAGTGTTGAAGGATAAAATCACAGAGCAACCAATTATGGTCTTACCATATTTTGGAAAAACATTTCAGGTGAGATGTGATGCAAGTGGATGAGCTATTGGAGCAGTCTTGAGTCAATATAATAGGCCAATTGCTTATTTCAGTGAGAAACTGAATGACACCAAGAAAAATTATTCCACATATGACAAGGAATTTTATGCAGTGTTTAAATCATTGAAAAAATGGAGGAACTATCTAATTCCTAAATAATTTGTCTTGTACAATGATAATCAAGATTTGCAATTTATTACTAGGCAAGAAAAGTTGAATCAGAAACATGCAAAATGGGTAGAATTGATGCAGAATTTTACTTTTGTTATTAAACACATTGTCGGAACTACTAACAAAGTTGCATATGCTTTGAGCAGAAGGAGTTTAATTGTACAGGAATTCCAAGTGGAGACCTTAGGGTTTGAACATCTCAAGGAGATGTATAGAGAAGATACAGATTTTAAAGAAGCTTATGAAGCATGCAAGAATCCTTTATTGGGAAATAGAATCCCATGGACTGAATATCTGATCCAGGATGGATTATTTTCAGAGGAAGCCAATTGTGCATACCGAAGTGTTCAATGAGAGACAACCTGCTTAAAGAAAAACACAGTGGAGGTTTAGCTGGACATTTTGGTCACAATAAGACATTTGCATAGGTGAGGAATTCGTACTATTGGCCAAGCATGAGAGAAGAAGTGAAGAAGTTTGTGAACAAATGCATAATTTGTCAATATGCAAAAGGAAAAAAATAGAACACTGGTTTGTATCAGCCATTACCAATTCCAGAGAGGTCATGGGATGCAATCAATATGGATTTTGTTTTGGGATTGCCTAGAACTCAAAAAGGGAGAAATTCCATATTTTTTGTGGTGGACAGATTCTAAAAAATGGCACATTTCATACCATGTCAGAAGACAAGTGATGCCACACACATCGCCGACTTGTTTTTCAGAGAGGTAGTAAGACTACATGGATTGTAGAGGAGCATAGTTTCAGACAAGGACACCAAATTTGTAGGACACTTTTGGAGGACTCTACAGAAGAGGTTGGGGACAAAATTTTCCTTTAGTTAAGCATACCACCCTCAGACAGATGGATAGACTGAAGTAGTAAACAGGAGTTTGGGAAACTTATTGAGAAGTTTAGTCACTGAGCAAGGTCGACAATGGGATCAAATTCCGGCACAGGCAGAATTTGCATTCAACAATTCAGTGAACAGGATCACAGGGAAAAGTCCATTTCAAATTGTGTATGGTATACAACCAAGAGGGATTACAAAGTTGAGAGATTTGAATCAAGATGAGTTCAGAAGTGTTGGAGCAGAGAATTTTGCAACAAAAATGAAAAAACTCCATGACAGAGTTAGAGAACAGCTACAGGACAACAGCCAGAAATATAAGAACATAGTTGATCAAAAGAGAAGAGAAGTTCAATTCGAGGTTGGAGATGAAGTTTTATCTCATTTGAGAAAAGAGAGGTTTTTTAGGAGAACGTATAACAAATTGAAGATGAAGAAGATAGGACCATGCATGATTCTCTGAAAATTCGCAGCCAATGCTTATGAGATTGAGTTGCCAGACAATGTTGGTATATCATCAATATTCAATGTTACAGACCTATATCCTTACAGGAGAGATGAAGAAGGAGAATCAAATGATCAGAAAGAAATTCAGTGGGAAGAGAAATTTCCCACAACAGAAAAACCTCAGATGGAGAGAATTATTGAACAGAGGGATGGAAAGAAAACCAAGAGGAAAACATATCCTGAGTACTTAGTAAAGTGGAAAGATCATCCAATGGAAGATGCAATTTGGGTCACCGAACCTGATATTTTGAAGCATGGAAAGATAGTGCAGGAGCTCATGGACAGGAGTCCATGAAAAATTTGAACCAGAGGAGTATGATGCAGGAGCATTTCCTTCAAAGTCAACAACGCACGCATGGAGGCAAATAGAGGACATCTCAACAATGACAGAATTTCAAATCGAGCATTTAACTCAGAATTTAATGAGTTGTTGAGATATTTTTGAATACAACATTTTAAATTGTAACTTGTTTGTAAAGTCTAGAAGGACTGTAAGAAAATTGCAGATATGGAGTGTCGACTCTATCTGGCAGTAATTAGTAGTTATTGTAATAGGACAAAGTAGGTATTAGATTTGAAGTTTGAAATGATAGATTCCAGAACAAGACGAAAGAGATCCTAGAGCAGTCCTTAGATAGTTTATTGTTGCATTGTAATAGAGAGAGAGAGAGTATGTTTTGTGATATAAAAAGTAGAGCAGAGAGAGTAGAGTAGCAGAAACACTTTGTATTTTTTCGTTTTTCATGAATGAATAAAATAGACAGAAAATTGTCCCAAATCCTTGGATTGTGTTCATTTCAGGTGAGATTGAACAAATTTTATTTTGTGTGTATGATTTGTTACAAGTTCATTTCATTTATGAGTGTTCGAGAGATTGGAAGTATGAGTTCATGACGAAGATGGTTGAGTTTCAATTGTTTCTATCCTGATACTTGTATGCAAGGTGTGCATCTCGAACGCAAGGAGTGCGTCAAATGAGTCTCGGATTGACTCAGAGAGAAGTTTAGAGAGAATCAAAGAAACTCAGAACATGTGCAAGGTGTGCAAAACATCAAGAAGCTAATAAGCTTTGAAGAACCGGAGCTGAAGAACGCCAAGTGGGCAAGAAGCAGTTTCTTTTCAAGAAAATCCTTCAAACTGAGTTATTCGAAATCCTGAGAATGCAAGGTGTACGTGGGAGATCGAAAATCCTTCATGGGACAAAGCTCATAAGGGATAGCACTTTCACAAGTATTGATGAGATCCAGGAGTTGGAATCACAGGAGAAGTGAAGGTTGAAACCTTCGAAGCATCGAAATCTTCCAAGTCTGGGAAGAAAGAACAAAAGCTCAGGAGGAGGAGAAAAATAGTTGTCGGATAAGCTACAAGGAAAATATATGGGTTGTTGAATCCATGTCCAGACATTTAGGAGTGAGCGTAGGAGGAAGAATAGATCTGAACTGTCAGATCTTGCATGTGGGCCAATAGTCGTTGGATCCGGAGGAAGATGTACGAGTTTTAAACCCTTCAACAATGCACAAGAAGGTGGACTTTGTGAAGTCCCAAGTACCGACACCATCAAATTCATCTATCGTCGAAGGACACGCAGCAACAGATAAGCATTTCGTTGATTTGTAGAGTGGAAAGGTCAAGGACAAATTTGTGAGAATTCACGAAACACAAACTCGCTAAATCATTCCAGTCGTTGGATCTGGGGTGACAGGTGGCAGATATCCACATACATCATAGATCTAAGAATTTGGAGAAGCTGAATGAACGGTGGAAGATCTTAGAGGGAGAACTATTGACGTGATCTGTACTGTCAGATCATAAGAGAATTGGAGTCGTTGATCCATGGAAAAGGAATATTTGTATTTCGGGTATCATGAGAAGAGAGATAAGTTGCATCGTGAATCCCCGATCCTTGAAATCCTAGCGCACTCACAGGAAGAGCCTAGGTCATGGAGAATGGTCACACAAGAGGAGATAGGGAAAGGGGCTAACAACCGTTAATCTCTTTTCAGAGTTTCGGGAGTTGGTGAGTCAGGATCGACTCACTCGCAAAGTCCCAATACGCGAAATCACGATGCACCTTTTGTATAGGCGTCCGGTCACGGCACGTGGTCGTGCAAAGGTGAAGCTCACATATGATGCTTGTACACGTGGACTGAGTTTCGTATTTGGACCTATGGATTTGTTAGTAAAGGTTCTATCAGGAACCCAAAGAGTTGTTCCATCTCAACGAGAAGAACGATCCAGTGACCTGGAGGTCGATAGACCATGCGAAGGTAGGGGGTCTGCATCAACATGTTTCTATTCCTCCAAAAAAATTAGTGGAAATTTTTCCATTTTATGGTCCTCTTTATAGTCGGTCTAATTACTCGAATCTTATTAAATACTAACATATAATTTCCATTTATAGTATGTGCATGAAAGGTTATGATTTTTGAAACTTTAATAGGAAAAACCTATTATATATCGATGGTTGTCCACGAACTCGTGGGAACGTCACAGGGTTCATAAATAGTTGTAGGGCCTCATTATTTAGTGAAAATTTTTCCTTTGAGGAATTATCCAATGAAAAAGAGTTCTTTATGAAAAGGAAGGCATCCATATTTGTTGTTGTGCATGCAATATGTAGTTTTTCTCCTGGTGATGAGTTGTTAATAAACTATAACTTTTATAGACCACCAACCGCTCATCAAAAATGTCTTGCATTGGGTCTACCTTTATATGTCCCCTTGGGGCGTAAGAAAAAGATGATTGCGTAATTGGATTTTTGGATTTTCAATGGAACTACTGTAAATATATTGATTAATTTGACATTTGTTTTATGAAGTGGTTGGTTGCATGTTACAATAATTACATCGAAGATGGGGACTAAGATCCCTATAACATCTACACATGGACTTTTGTTTATTTTATTTATTGAGTTTGCTTAATATTTTTAAATTATATATTTAAATATTAATATAAATGAATTTAATTCAATATTTTCTTAACCTTAAAAAAATAATTAATTTCTTCGAAATCAAATACTTACATTTTCTTATGAGGATATTCATAATTAAGTTGTTGGTGGAACAAACAATCATAAAGTTATTTAAAGTGTATTAAAATTCATTATTATTAATGATTTCATTTTCATATTTAATAATTATGTTCATAATAATAAAAAAAAAACTATAACAATTATAAATTTAATTATGAACAATTATTATAATTTTATCAATGAAATAAATGAGAAAACAACATTTCATAACAATTTTTTTTTTTTTGTAAACATGTTGCATATTGCTAGAAATTAAACAATTCACCTTGACGAAGAATTAAACATTATATGGCATTAATAGTTATAAGTTTTTTCAATTACAATTGAAGTAAACGATTTCATAAAACTAAATTTAAACGAGTGAGTGCAAGCTAATGATGGTCTCTCATGACACGTTAGTGGCAATGCAAACCTGGAAAAACAACAATCTGTTAACTTGGAGGGATTATTCAAGGTACTTTTACAATGAATTTGAATATTAATAGAAATTATGAATAACTATGTCAAATTTGATTTTTTATAACAGTGGTATCTTATTTTTCCAACAAAATATAAGGTATATGTTTTTGTTGGTGTAGGTGTTTATTACCTTAACGATGTAATTTCATTCCAAAAACTTGTATACTTGTAGAGAACCCATTTTTCTTATGCCGTGTATTTTTAAAAAAAAATTAATATTAATTTTTTTTTTTTAAATTATCAAATTCAACATATTCCTAAAATTACAACATCTTTTGTTTGTGCAGGCTAAGAGGGTCTTAACATGATCAAAACAATTTATCTTTTGTATTGTAGGTATCAGTCTCCTCTAGTGCCATATATAACTCATTCAAGAAATGGTTAAGCCAAAAAAATGTTA
>SNQJ01S0224710.1:0-14758 GCA_010110895.2 Picea sitchensis | reverse complement strand
AATAAGATTTTCATTGATTTATTCAACAGTTTTGTGGGATTTTGGCCAATATTGGGGGATATTGGGCCCTTTTTGAGGCCAGATATTGGGGAGAAGTTGGGAGTTTGTTTCCCACTTCTAGTCTATAAAAAACAGAGGCTCTTGAATCCATGGAGGAGGTTAAAAACAATTTTATGCTAAAGAATTATTGAGCGAAAGCCATTTTTATGCAAGGAAGCCATTGAAGAGAGCACCTTTGCGGGCCATTTCTGGGAGCTCCGATCATCCGTTTTCAGTGCCGTCAGTTTTGTTGGGTTCCATAGATTTGGTATAACAAGACCAAATCAGTTTGTAATCCTTTTGGCACGGTTATGATGTACATTTAAATCTTTGAACATAAATATGAAAGCCTCACCCACTGAGACAAAGGCCTGGAGACGTAGGCGAGATTGCCGAACTTTGTTATCACTTTGGTGTTTTATGGTTTATTTTTATTCATGCTTATGTTTAGATATGTATATGTTTATATGGATGTCATGTTGAATCTCTAATTCTTCCTCTTTCATCAATTTCTTAAATGGTAATTTAACTCATGCAAATTAACTCAACCATTGTCGTTTAAAAGATCTTTTCGGATCACTATACCACATGATTGGACCATCTACATGTATTCATTTCAAGAAATTAGACATAAAAAAAGAAATATCCTTTAACAATGTACCCTTCGACGATGTACCTTTGTAGTAACAACATCCATCTACAACTCATCAATACAACAACTAATTGAATGTCTTTGATCAAATGTATGAAAAGACTAACCTAGTTATCCATAAAACTAGAAGGCAACTCTTTCTAAAAAATACAAACAATTTCTACTATTTAATTTGTACCATCTACGGATGCTTGTGACATGTATATATTTGGATGTGATCCACCTAAAGTCAAGATAACCCTAGTTATTATTTAGCAATTTTATTAAAGTCATAGTACTTGATACACACACACACTCATTGAATACAAAATTAAGGTCTAGATGAAAATTAAATAAATAACATTACAAAAGTAGATAACCATCCTATGGCATGATACAAATATTGTATGAGACTAGTGCATCCACTTATGGCTATCAGATAGGCATGTTGAACATATGCATCTTCAAATACGTTAGAATATGGTAAAATACTACAAGGGTTTGGGATAAATTAAGGGTTTTATACTAATTTATATCACAACCACATTAGTAATGTGTACCCTTAACAGATTATGGTGATCATGTGTATTAGACTTGTTAATTGACCATCAACAATGAATGTTTTGTCCTTGGTCCTGAACCACATAAATTAGAAAAATAGACACAATATTGATGCATTAATTGTTGATGAACCACAATGAGTAATTAATGATTTAAACTATTCCAAATGAAAGTTATACCCGAGCATGCTCCAAACTCTGGAAAGTCGTGGATTGTCCAACAAATCACATCGTACATCAAAAATCATTTTTAGGTATAGGTCACAATATATCTTACATCTAAATGTTATTCCATGGGAGCATCATCTCCTATATCAACACTTTGAAATAAGCATCCATGTCTCTAACTTGATGCTTTCCATGCACAAAAAGAGACAACATCAAATGTTCTTTCTGCTCAACCATCTAAGAAGGGATGTTATAATTTATTAGAAGAAGGGGCCAAATTGTATAACTTGTAGACTAGAAAGAGACTTGATTCACTTCATCCATCACTGAGCCAAATCATATACTTCATCGCTCACATACAATTTTTTCAAGCCATGTATTATCTATGTGCTTCCTTCCCTTAGAATCATATACATATCAGTAGATTTCTACAAATCATATACATATACACAAATATATTAATCGCATAACTAATAATCATAAAAAAACTTATCATCCATTCATAAACTACATTCCTTAATTTATTAATTTACATACGTTCCTTCTGACATGCTGCGTTGAAGTACCAAGAAAGATTATTGTACTGGATTTGGACTTTGTAGATAATAAGTAGAACAAGCATGCTTTTTTAAAATATGCATATGCCATATTTAACCAAATATTATAACACAATATAATTATGAACTTACATCTTGAGCAGAGTATGAACTAGTAGACTACTTCAAGCTCATACTCAAGGAGAAACTACTTGATGTTCTGTTAGCACTCCGTAATTTCTCAGGTTGAGGAAGAAATTGATAGAGATAACCACAAAACCACTTGGAGTCAAGGATCTAGCCCTCCAAGACTCAGAGAGGGATATCTCTGTATGATTTAGCTTTGTTTCGATTGGATATTAGGCTAGTTATGAGAGTATAGGGTTTGCTTTTGAATTTTTGGTTGGGACAACAAAAGAGGGCCATTGGGAAAAATGGAGTCAACAAGGTTTAAGGTGATCAAATGAAGGAATAACTGAGATCATATGTAACAAGGGAAGGTAGTCATGTCAATGGATCCCTGTAGTTTGTGAGATGTGATGCAGAAGAATCGTTGGCAAGCGCGCAGAGGTAGGACCACTCAACACGTGAGAATTCTTCTAGAACTTCAACGTTGGCAGTTGCAGCCAATTTTAAAATCCGCCTTAACTTAGCGCCATAATTTACCTTTGGAGGCACGCTTGAACCAGTGCCGAATTTTACCCTTTGAGGCATGTTTTGAAAATCATAAACAAAGCAGGAGTTTCCACTACGGATCTGGAATACGATTGAACTAAGATAGCGTAGGATGAATTTTAGAGTAGGCAATTAGCCAGGGGAAACCCTAGAAATCTTTTTGAGTTAAGTAGAAGTTTGTACGCCCAGTTGGGGAGAGCAACAATACAGAGAGAAATTAGTTGTAAGAGAACTGTGAGTTAGCAGGAGATCTCAGTTTTTGAGTTACTATAATTTGAATGTATTTGGTAGCCATTTCGACACTTGTGAATATAACAGAAGGAAAATTGATCCAAATGTATGGTGTGTGGACTGTCTGTGTTTTCCTATCTTCTATTTTCATGAACAAGTGAATGGAACTGTGCATGTTAGTGTTCTATTTTCAATTGTTTCTCTTCATTTGAAGCTCTGCAAGGTGTGCATCGAGCCAGAGAGGAACATAGGGGAATCGGGAGGAATTTCTCTATGAGAAATCTCGTGGATCTAAGTTATCGAAATCCCTTAGACGCAAGGAGTGTGCGGGAAATCGAAGTCTGAACCAGACGAAGCTCAGGAGGAATAACACTTTGGGAAAGTGTTATCGATATCCAGGAACCCATTTCCCAGGATAAGCGAAGGTCAGAACCTTCAAGGACTTAGAAAATATTCTAAGTCGGGGAGATTAAAAGCTCAGGAGGAAAAGTGTTGTTGGTCGTTAGATCATGGAGGAAGGTCGACAACCGTCTGATTCGAGACAAATATGCAAGCTTTGACGCTGCATACGTCCAGGAGGGAAATCCACAAAAGTCTGAATGGATGGTGGAGAGTTTACAGGGAGAGTCGTGAAATATCGCGAGCCGTTGGATCAAACAGAGTTGCGGGGAGGTTAACAGGGAGACCTTTCAATGCTGGACCCACAAGAGGAATAGTAGCCGTTGATTCCCAATAGATTTGGACCGTTGGTCCATTTCATGATATCAACTATCGCGAGTTGGGGGGGACAGAGGTCCTTGAATCCCAAAACCCCAAACCCCAAAATAGTGATCTGCCAAGACGATATCAAGACCATCGGATCTCTAGAGGCTTAGAGCCATCGATCTGCAACGAGGAAGTGTTTTGGCATTTCGACGACCGGGTGGAGGAGCTAACAGATTTCGTGCAGGGCGAAGTCACGAAACGCGAAATGATGAAATAATTGTAGCCATCGGTCCAAGAGGGACATGAGCCATAGATCTCACGTCATCATGATTTCGACGTTCATGACTTGGAGGGGTCAGGCACCTTGTATCGCAGGTCCCGATACTGCGAACCGCGACGCGCTTTCATGGTAAAGCTTATGGTCATGGGTGTGTGGTCACGTGAGTTGGGAAAAGGGAGGAGCTAACCTCCGTTAGCCCTCATCAAAGTTTCGGGACTCAGAGGAGCCAAGGACTTGTCGTATTGGAAATCTTGGGGTTGCGAAATGCAATGTGCCTTTCAGGCTAGGCCCGTAGTCACGCCTGTGGTCACGTGGAGTGGAGTTTTGCATCTAGTGTTAGTTTGCGTGGGAAAAACTTAGATAAGGACCTATGGATTAGAAGAGGGAGGTAATGGCTCGGAACCAGAAGAGCCATTTCGGTTCCGAAATCAGAATATCTTGACCGGGAGGTCGCGCATCCCTCAGGAGGGATAGGGGGTCTGCATCAGGTGGTATCAGAGCGGATTGTTCTTCGTCTATAGAATTTAGGCGAAAGAGAAAGAGGAAGAGACATATAACTTAGAGTTGTACTCTGTGTGTGACAAACAGTCAACACAATGTTGCCAAGGAGAGGAGAGGCACCTTTAGCCAACCGTGCTGTAGAGAGGGAGATGCGAGAACTTTGCGACATATTGGAAACAATGGAAGCAACGCAGAGAAGAGCACCTGACGTTGGAGACGTCAGTGATGCAGAAAGTGAAGTGGTTGAGGTTGAAGAAGCTGCAGGAGAGGATGTTGCAGAAGGACGTTTGTTGAGAGCAGTTGCCAGATTGGGAGGCAGAGCTAAAATCGATGTTCCCATGTATGAGGGAAATATAGATGCTAAAGAACTGTTGGATTGGATAAGATCCATGGAAAAACATTTCGACTATGAATATGTCGATGAGGAGAAGAAGGTGAAGCAAGCAGTCAGGAGGCTAAAAGGGCATGCAACACAGTGGTGGGACGAACTGTGGGCTGAGAAGAGAAGTAAAGGCAAATATAGGATAAAGAGTTGGAACATAATGGTAGCCAAACTAAAGGCTAAGTTCATACCCAAATATTATCAGATAAATCTATTCAGGAAGATGTAGAACCTGAGATAGAAAGGGATGACAATTAAGGAGTACACCAAGGAGTTCTACCGGCTAAACATCATAACTGGACAACAGGAGAGAGATGAAGAGAAAGTCGCTAGATATATAAATGGCTTGAGATATGAGATATAGGATGAGCTCAACATGATGTCAGTTAGAACCGTGGAGGATGCTTATCAGCTTGTGCTGAAGGCAGAGGAGAAGCTGACCAGAAAACAAAGTCAGCGAGGAAGAGGTAAAAGCTCGATCCCAAGCAAGAGCAAGGGGTTTAACCGCGACAGAACACATCAGTATAAGGACGAGGCTAGGAAACCACACAATCATTCGAAATGAGGAGGAAGTTCACGAGAAAGACAGGGTGGTGGAAGAAACTCTTCTAGAGGAAGAGGCAACGGAGGAGTAAGATGCTATGCCTGTGGAAAGATAGGACACATGTCTTGGGAATGTCCCTAGAAGAAGAAGGAAGGAGGAGAAGCTCATATCTCATAAGCCCAATGAAGAAATGTTGAAGCAGAGGGAACAGAGGATGGAGCATCCCTAATGTTGAGAAAAGTTCTCTTGAAACCAGAGGCAGAAATTGAAAAGCCAGTGCAAAGAAACAGTCTCTTCAGGACAACTTGCAAGACTAAGGACAAAGTATGCAAGGTGATCGTTGACAGTGGGAGCATTGACAACCTAGTATCCACAAAGATGGTAGAGAAATTGGAGTTGAAGACAATTGCACATCCAAAACCATACAATGTCTCATGGTTGCAAAAAGGACACCAGGTAACGATTACTAAACAATGCCTGGTTGAAATTAAGATAGGAGGTTATAAAGATGAAATCCTGTGTGATGTAATTCCCATGGACATATGCCATATTCTATTGGGAATACCATGGCAGTTTGACAAAAATGTCATTCATGATGGGAGGAAAAACACATATACATTAGAGAAGAGTGGTAGGATGGATATGTTGCTACCGATGGAGGAGAAGAGAGTAAAAGAGGAATCTAGCACAAGCATACTTCTCATGAGTGGGAAGGAACTCCTGAAAGAAGTCAAGGAAGAACAAGAGATGTGGTTCGCTGTGGTGAGGAATCCCAGAGTCATCCTTACGAGCACATCAATGGATGATTTTCCTGAAGAAGTTAAGGAGCTACTAGATAATTATATTGATATAGTGGTGGATGAGCTGCCAAACTCATTGTCGCCCATCAAGAGTATCAATAATCATATCGACTTGATACTAGGAGAAATTATTCCGAACAAAGCAGTGTATAGATTAATACCTTGAGAGAATGAGGAGGTGAAGAACCAAGTCCAAGAATTGCTAGACAAAGGTTTGGTCAGAGAAAGTTTGAGCCCATGTGCAGTACCAACTGTGTTGAGCCAAAAGAAAGATGGAGGATGGAGAATGTCCATAGACTCGAGAGCCATCAACAAGATCACCATCAAGTACATATTTCCTTTACCAAGAATGGATGATTTTATGGATTGCTTAAGTGGAGAAAATTCCTTTTCTAAGATAGATCTGAAAAGTGGATATCACCAAATTAGGGTGAGAGAAGGTGATGAATGGACAACAACCTTTAAGACAAACGAAGGTCTATATGAGTGGCTGGTTATGCCATTTGTCTTAACAAATGCCCCGAGTACTTTTATGAGGTTGATGAATGAAATTTTGAAAGATTTCATTGGCAAGTTCGTGGTTGTATATCTGGACGATATACTGATCTTTAGTAGGACTAAAGAGGAGCATTTGAGGCACCTAACGCTAGTAATGAGGAGGCTATAGAAGGAGAAGTTGCTGATCAATTTAAAGAAGTCCTCTTTTATGAAGACAAAACTCATTTATTTGGGTTTCATGATCTCTTCAAATGAACTGAATATGGATCCAAAGAAGGTGAAAGCGATAAGAGAATGGCCGTCACCAAGAAGCATGTTCGACGTAAGGAGCTTCCATGATTAGCGAGATTTTATAGGAAGTTCATTAGAGACTTTAGTGGAATTTGTGCACCAATGATGGATATAGTGAGGAAGCAGCACAAGTCCTTTAAATGGATAGAGGAGGCTGAAAGGAGCTTCAATATACTGAAGGAGAAGATAACAAAATGACCAATTCTAATCTTGCTGAATTTTGAGAAGACATTTCAAGTAAGATGTGATGCAAGTGGAGTTGCAATAGGAGAAGTTTTGAGTCAGGATAACAGACCTGTTGCCTATTTTAGCAAGAAGCTAAATGAGACTAAGAAGAAATACTCCACATATGACAAGGAGTTCTATGCCATAATTCAAGCATTGAAGAAATGGAGGCATTATCTTGTCCCACAAGAGTTTGTCTTGTATAGCGATAACCAAGCTTTACAATTCATAACCAGACAGGAAAAACTGAATAAGAGGCATGCAAAATGGGTTGAATTTATGCAAAATTTTACTTTTGTCATAAAACATATTGCTGGGAATGCTAACAAGGTTGTTGATGCGTTAAGCAAGAGATGTTTGATCATGCAGGAATTTTAGGTGAAGACCTTGGGGTTTGAACACCTTAAGAACATGTACCATGATGATGCATATTTCAAGGAGGCATATGAAGCAAGTGCTAATCTTGTGTTGAGAGATAGAAGTCAGTGGACATAGTACATGATTCAAGAAGGACTGTTGTTCAGAGGAAATCAATTGTACATACGAAAATGCTCAATAAGGGATAATCTTCTGAAGGAAAAGCACAGTGGAGGATTGGCTGGACATTTCGGCCATGATAAAACGTTTACACAGTTGAGCAGTTCATACTATTGGCTAGGTATGAGAACAAAGGTGATAAAGTTTGTGAACAGATGTAGGATCTTCCAACATGCAAAGGGGAAAAGACAGAACACTGGATTATATCAACCATTGCCAATACCAGAGAGGCCTTGGGATGCAATAAGCATGGATTTTGTGTTGGGATTGACAAGAACACAAAGGGGATTTGATTCCATATTTGTGGCAGTGGACAAATTCTCAAAGATGGCACATTTCATCCCATTTCAGAAGACCAGTGACACAACGCATGTTGCAAATTTGTTTTTCAAAGAAGTTGTGAGACTTCAGGACCTACCTAGGAGCATTGTCTAAGACAAAGACACAAAATTTGTTGGTCACTTTTAGAGGATGTTGTGGAAGAAGATGGGGATGGATTTGTCCTTTAGCTCAACTTATCACCCTCAGACAGATGGGCAGACTGAAGTGGTAAATAGAAGTTTGGGAAATTTATTAAGGAGTCTCGTTACTGAACATCATAACCAGTGGGATCAGATTCTGCCACAAACAGAATTTGCATACAATGATTCACCAAACATGAGCACTGGAAGGATCCCATTCCAAATACTATATGGAATGAAACCAAGGGGAGTATCTGAGTTGAGAGACTTGGAACAGGGTGAGATCAAGAGAGTTGGAGCAGAGGATTTTTCTTCGGAGATGTAGAAACTCCATAGCCATATCAAAGGACAATTGGAGAGTTCTAACCAGGAATACAAGCACAGAGCTGATCAACATCGCAGGGAACTTCAATTTGAAGTAGGAGATCAGGTTTTAGCACATCTTAGGAAGGAAAGGTTCCCTAGGGGAACATATAACAAATTGAAGATGAAGAAGATAGGACCCTGTAAGATCTTGAGGAAGTTTGATGCAAATGCCTATGAGATCGAGCTACCAGATGGTGTGGGCATTTCGCCCATATTCAATGTTTCAGACCTGTATCCTTATAGGAAAGATGACACAGAAGGGTCAAAAGTTCAAGGAAAGAATCAATGGGAGAAAAAAATGCATGTAGCAGAAAATCCATAGATGGAGATAATTATTGATCAGAGGATTGGCAAGAAGACTAGGGGAAAAACCTATTTTGAATATCTGGTCAAATGGAAGGGATGCCTAATAGAAGATGCCAGTTGGGAAAATGAATTTGCTATCCAGAAGTAGGGAAAGTCAATAGAGGAGCTCATGGACAGTAGTCCATGAATTTTTGTCAAGGGGAGTATGATGCAGGAGCATCGTTGGCAAGCGTGCAGAGGCAGGACCACTCAACACATGAGAGTTCTTCTAGAACTTCAACGGTTGCAGTTGCAACCAATTTTGAAATCCGCCTTCACTCAGCGCCATAATTTACCTTTGGAGGCACACTTGAACCGGTGCCGAATTTTACCCTTTGAGGCACGTTTTGAAAATTGTAAACAAAGCAGGAGTTTCCACTACAGCTCTGGAATGTGACTGAACTAAGATAGCGTAGGATGAATTTTAGAGTAGGCAAGTAGCCAGGGGAAACCCTAGAAATCTTTTTGAGTTAAGTAGAATTTTGTACCCCTAGTTGGGGAGAGCAGCAATACAGAGAGAAATTAGTTTTAAGAGAACTACGAGTTAGCAGGAGATCTCAGTTTTTGAGTTATTGTAATTTGAATGTATTTGGTAGCCATTTCGGCACTTGTGAATATAACAAAAGGAAAATTGATCCAAATGTCTGGTGTGTGGACTGTGTGTGTTTTCTTGTCATTTCTATTGTCATGAACAAGTGAATGGAACTGTGCATGTTGGTGTTCCACTTTCAATTGTTTCTCTTCATTTGAAGCTCTGCAAGGTGTGCATCGAGCCAGAGAGGAACGCAAGGAAATCGGGAGGAATTTCTCTGCGAGAAATCCTATGGATCTAAGTTATCGAAATCCCTTAGATGCAAGGAGTGCACGGGAAATCGAAGTCTGAACCAGACGAAGCTCGGGAGGAATAACACTTTGGGAAAGTGTTATCAAGATCTAGGAACCCATTTCCCAGGATAAGCGAAGGTCGGAACCTTCGAGGAATTAGAAAATATTCTAAGTCGGGGAGAGTTAAAGCTCAGGAGGAAGAGTGTTGTTGGCCGTTAGATCACGGAGGAAGGTCGACGACCATTTGATTCGAGAAAAATACGCAAGCTTTGACGCGGCGTATGTCCAGGAGGGAAATCCACAAAAGTCTGAACGGATGGTGGAGAGTTTACAGGGAGAGTTGCGAAATCCTGTGAGCCGTTGGATCAAGAAGAGCTGCGGGGAGGTTAACAGGGAGACCTTTTAACGATCGACCCTCAGGAGGAATAATAGTCGTTGATTCCCAATAGATCTGGACCGTTGGTCCATTTCATGATATCGGCTATTGCGAGTCGGGGGGGGGGGACAGAGGTCCTTGAATCCCAAAACCCCTAACCCCGAAATAGTGATCTGCCAAGATGAGATTAGGACCATTGGATCTTCGGAGGCTTAGAGCCGTCGATCCGCAGCGAGGGAGTGTTTTGGCATTTCGACGACCGGGTGGAGGAGCTAACAAATTTCATGCAGGGTGAAGTCGCGAAACGCGAAATGCTGAAATAATTGTAGCCGTCGGTCCAAGAGGGACCTGAGTCGTAGATCTCGCGTCATCGTGATTTCGATGTTTGTGACTTGGAGGGGTCAGGTGCTTTGTATTGCAGGTCCTGATACTGCGAACCACGATGTGCTTTCATGGTAAAGCTTATGGTCATGAGTGTGTGGTCACGTGAGTTGAGAAAAGGAAGGAGCTAACCTCCATTATCCCTCATCGGAGTTTTGGGACTTGGAGGAGCCAAGGACTCGTCGTATTAGAAAGCTCAAGGTCGCGAAATGCGAAGTGCCTTTCAGGCTAGGCCTGTGGTCACGCTCGTGGTCACGTGGAGTGGAGTTTTGCATCTAGTGTTGGTTTGCGTGGGAAAAACTCAGATAAGGACCCATGGATGATAAGAGGGAGGTTCCAGCTCGGAACTAGAAGAGCCATTTCGGTTCCAAAATCAGAAGATCCTGACCGGGAGGTCGCGCAACCCTTAGGAGGGATAGGGGGTCTGCATCAAGATGGAAAAGAAGAATAGATTAGGGTTCAATTCAAATGCAAAGCGTTGTTACCTGAATTCTACATTCAAACTTCAGAAGAAAACATGAATATTGTTTTAAGCCAGAACATGGTGTTTGAAACAAGTCATGAGCATAATTTTCTTATAAAAAATAAAGAAAGAAACAACATGTGGAACCAGAGAAGAATAAGTTACATCAAGAAGCACTTCACCACATGACTATGACACATGAATCTGGAAACATAATCTCTTTGTATTAATCAAAATGGATAACTTACAACCTCCTCAAGATCTTTACAATAGATGTACCATCCTTCCCTTCAGGTCCAACCCCTCTTCTTGGCTTACAATAGTGTTTTAAAATAGAGAAGGAACTCAGATCCTACCTCTAAGGGTCGAATCCATCTGTTTAGGAACCAATCACAAGAAAATCTCAACCATACCCAAAGACTAGGGAGGTTGAAACAAATTTCCCCTCTTTTAGCTCAACAGATCTTTGACTTTTTGAATACATTAAATGCCACCATTTACATAGAAAAGTTAAGCCTTGGTCCATGACACTCATTTACCATCATTACACTTCGAATTACATAGGTAAAAACCAAAGTTTGACTTCAGAATTTCCAAAACTGGTGAGTTTCTCCAAAAACTTAGGAATTACACAGATGAGCAACGTCCAAATTACAGAAGCGCAACATCCAGTTGATGATGAATTTTGAGGACCTTGTAAGCCTGGTTTTCCTGATTTTTTGATTTGAATGTGTATCATGTCCAATGTATAATACCACCAAGGCCTGAAATCTGCAAAAATACCTTTGTAAGATGCCCAAAATTCAAATTTCCCAACATCACTCTAGAAGCGCAGCGACCTCTTTAGAAAGGTGACATCGAGCTAGTTTTCAGCCTGTTTTTTGCATTTTCCTCCAAAACTAGGCTTTCATTTTGCAAACCAAGTATATTTATGTGAAGTGAACTTCAATGGCTTTCCAAAAATATAAACTTTTTGTCATTTGGATCTTGTGAGGAAAAGCGCAGTGCCAAGGCATTGTGTTTCTGTACATGCTCGAAATTATCAATTTTTCTAGGTTTTCTGCAAAAATAAGGATCAAGGATGTAGCGATATATCTCTAACATAAGGAAGTTTACAAAACTGAGAGATTTTTTTGTTCTTTGGTTTTTTTGGAACAAAAACCTCCTCTAGTTTTCAAAAATCATTTCTCATTTTTTCACATTTCAATTTTTAATTTGGTCACTAAAAACTACAGAAGTGCAGCAACCATACAACAGAAACGTAGTGCCATTTTAAAAGGGTGTTTGGAGGCTTTCCCAGAGGAGTTTTGGGATGAAATTGGTATGGTTGAAAATATGGAGATGTCTACTACATAATAGAGTCATCAAGAATTGAAAAACCTTTCTCCAAACCCATGAAAAACTGACTTGCCGTAAAGCTGTCGAAAAGTGCAACAACCCACCTGTAGCAACTATATTTTGGGAATTTCTCTTGAATCATAATACATGTGTATAAAATGAAGGAATTTTTTGTTGCTTTGTTTATTATTGAAAAAAAACTTTTTCACTTTTGTCAAAATCATCTTCATTTGGTTAGAAACTTATTTTGAAGCAAAATTGTCCTTGTGTACAACGAATGACCAAAAACCCTAAAAAATCATGCCAATCATCTTCGTATTTTTGATCTCTGATGCTCGGTGTTTCTGTTTTTCTTCCTCATGAGCTTCTCCAAGTTTCCATGATTTCATTTTGCATGATAGAAAAGCTTGTTCTAATAAGGGGGAAAGGGATTGGGTAAACTTTGGGAAAACAAAGGAAACAAAATTATGAATTTAATGATGACCCACTAACTCAATTGATGACTCATGACATGATGACAATGACCATGAATGATAAAGACCATAAAAAGACAGAGGGAGAAGCGAAATTCACTGAACCGAGCAAGCCAGGTGTCTTCATCATGAGAGCAATGCCAAATAGATAGTTGAAAAAATCAAGTCACCTATGATTATAGGACCCTAACATGTTCAACTAAAACTCTTACTTCTTGTATGCATAAATACAAATTCAATACTTATGAGTAGTGATAATAAAAAAATGTGATTTAAATTGGCAATAAGAGGTATGAAATCTAGATAAGATGGGAAGAACAGTTTGGGACCAAGATAACATGTGAGGAAAGAGAATGTATTTCCCAACACTATACGTGAGGACTATCATAGGATGGGGGGTTTTCCTCAATGGAATTCTTTTATTTTTGAATTAATTAATTAATTTTTTGGTTCTGGTGACAAGTTTCCATGATGGCAGAAAAATAAAATATTACACCCCTATTGATGTTATGTGGGCTCAAGAAAGTATGTAAATGGGCCTTCCAGATGTCTTAGATGATAGTCATGAAATCCACCAGATGTGGAAAGTGAAGGTATGATAGAGACACTTGTAATGAAATTCCCAAGGGGATGGAGTCCAAAGGGGCAACAACTATCTATCTTAGGTACTCTCACAATCTCACAAGAGCCACACAATGATAAACCTAAGATGGGAAACTAGGATACCTCTTTGAAAATCATGGATAAGGGGTTATCGACTTCAAACTGTCAAGGGGTGACAATTTAGTTTGAAAGTGTTGGGTGGATCCATCAAACTATTGGTCCCAATATAAGCATTGACACTAAAAAAAATAGAAAATCCCTTGTACTAGCAAACACATCTCCTAGAAAGGATTTTGCTACCATAAGAAAATTATTATGTTTTAATGAGAAACAACCATGAGGTGTTATCTAGATTCCTAACCCCACTTTATTAACCTAAATTATAAATTCTTGTGGTCCTCAAGAGAGGATTTTAATGGGTTATATTAAAATTGTTTGTTGGTTTTTAAAAGTCTTGGCTAGGTGGTATGAACCAAGGTCGTTATCATTTAAGGAGTAGTGAAGGAGGTATTCCAAACTTCCACCATATTTGATTCTCCAATATCACCAATGAGCCCAAGGTGAAGAGTAGAATATAGTGTGGAAGAGCATGTAGGTCCTTCATTGTGTGCATGAGTTGTGTGAACAACTTGAAATTGAAAAGTTGAATGAAATTACAGGAAAGTAAAATGTTGAAAGGAATGAGTTTGTTCCTTATCTACTTAAATTCCTTAAACTTTAAGCAATTAGTAATATGTGAGAAAATCAACATGCTAAAGCTAACTTTCAAAATAAAAATGTTGCTAAAAAACTAAATTTAAAGAGTGTTTATTATTATTATTATTATTATTATTATTCGATGTTTGGCAAGGCTGTGGCATTCAATTGCATTAATATTTATAATTGTAATTAGCTTGATGGGTTAGATGGAGTGGTTGAGTGATATGATTTGCAAGCAGGAGATCTCAAGGTCAAGTCCCTTGCTTGGCTACCTCTGTGACATTTGGATATGTTAATACTCAATGTCCTTGTCGGGTTAGGCATACTACAATATACACCAATAGTTTACCCTTGTTTCAACTCCTTTATGGTAGTGAATTCTCTAGGGGTTTCCCGTTCATGGATTACATGGACATAATAATAAGAACAACAACAATGATAATAATAATAATAATAATAATTAGAAATATAATAATTGTTATAAACATTATCTTATGCAAAAGAGTTAAGTCGATGTTATGATGATGCAAACACGATGTTACTACAACATTGCCATATCTTTGTGCTGAAATGTTCGAAGTTACATGAACCTTATGTTATATTGGTCAATGCAACCATGACACAACAAGCAAATTTTTGAACAAAAAAGTGATACAAAATAGGGTTTTGTGCAACACCCTCTCTATGTTTTTCCCATAAAGTGGAAAAATGATGTTAATGTCATTTCATTTTTTCTTAGATTTGTGGGGCAAAGCATGTTGGAGTTGAGAGAGATTATGGGGGCATTCAACATTAGAAAACATATAGATATTTGAGGGCCCAACC
>SNQJ01S0224707.1:0-14758 GCA_010110895.2 Picea sitchensis | reverse complement strand
GTTATAGTATAAAGTTCCTTAACAATGTATATTCACCCTTTAACCATTTGATCACCATAAGAGAGTCCCAAAGAACTTGGATTTGTGTGATTCCTTTTTCTATAGCTAGGATTAAGACTAGCTTAAGAGTGGTGAGTTCATTGTTATTATTTATGGACCGACCAGTTCTAAATTTGAAGACAAAGAAATGGTTATGAGAGAAGTAAAGAATACCCCCCACTCCACCCTTGGGAGGGTCTCCTTGTGAGGCTTCATCAAAGAAATCACATGGTATTTGGGCATTGATATTCATGTCAGAGCTCCGAGCATGCTGAGGGGTGGAGGAAAACTAAGGAAAGATTCTTAAGATATTTAGGCTTTCAGAAGCACATTTGAAAGGAAAGTTGTCTTTATTCTTGAAGATTTTTATGTTTCTTTCTAGCCACTTTCCCCAGTCCAAGGTTAAGGGTAGGGCCTTAAATGTTTTTTTGTCCTTGTGTTTATGCCATCTTTTTAGAGTTTCTTCAATTGGGTCCCCTTTCCATTTAGATTTCAGGCTTGTAAAGCCTTAAATTTCAATCCATTTTTTTTGAGTGAAGAGCCAAGATAGGATGAGATGAATATTTGTTTATGAGTATGTTTCACATAAGTAACATCTTCTAGGGCCCTGGTAGATTCATTTTTGTAGCAGATCACGAGTCAAAGCTTTATTATTTAAAAGGATCCACATGAATATTTTGGATTTGGATAGGAATTTATATTTTCATAGTGGTTTCCACCACCATATCTTAGGTCGGTTGAAGTCTTCATTGGACATAGTCTTATAGCCTTGTGTTTGGGCTCATATCCCACCGAGGGATTCAGAGACATCATAAGTTTATCCTTATCTTATTTGATAAATATGATGCACTTCCTTAGGCTATTTATTTAGGATTTACAGGTCTCATTGTAGTCCTCATTGAGTTCCAAGTCTCTCTAGGAGAGGATTTTTTGGTTCTTGGAGTTAATCCTTTGGCCTCTTGCAATATGCCAAAGGGTATGATGGAATTTTGATATGAGATCATGGATGACCGGTACATGCAGTCTATGATTATTTTTTCTTCCAACCTAGGGATCAAGGTCAACAAGGACCTTCTCCCCCTTTCCAACCTTCCATATTATCTATTTCCCAATGATTGGGAAATATTCAATTGTGGTTTTCCAAATGATGGAGGAATTCAAGTTTATTTATTTATTTAGGGACTAGATCCAGTCTTCAATGGAGACGGGGATACGATATTTATCTTTATATTTTGTACCCAAAGGCCTTGGCCTTGGATGAGCCTCCAATCATTCTTAGTTTCTAGGGATTTGGAAAAATGGAATAGATTTTTTAGTCCCCATCCCCCTTGTCTCTTTAGGATGTCTATTTTTCTATAGGAGACTAGAGTCATACCCTTCTTCTCCTTATCCCTCGACCAGATGAAACAATAACATAGATATCAGATTCTATCAAGGATCTCTTTCATAATCCAAAAAGGAGACATCTAGTAGACCAAGATGGCCTCGAGGATCAATTTAACTAGAATAAATCATCTACGACGAGAGAACCATCTATTGCACCAAGTGTTCAGTTGTTTTTCAATCTTGGCTAGGATCCATTATCATTCCTCTTTAAGGTATATGTTTTCCTTTAGGTGTAACCCAAAGTACTTAAAACCAACCTCAAAGGTGGAGGATTTGAAGGGGGGAATATGTTTGATGTAGAGTTTCTCGATCTTGGAGAGGCCCCAATAAATAACTAGAGACTTGGTAGAATTTATTACCATACCTGTGGCTATGTAAAAGAAACCTATGAATTCCTGAAATTTTCCCACCATTCACTTTGTGTCATCACAAAAATAAGGATCTCATATACAAAAAGTAAATCCAAAATAGAGAAAGAACTTCCAATTAAGATATTTTTGAATGAAACATTTGTTGATGCAGCCATGAGAGCCATGCTTAGCCCTTTTGCTACAAAGAGGAAGATAAAGGGAGAGAGTGGGGATCCTTTCCAAATACCTCACTCAGATTTGAATAAGGGTGAAGTTGACCCATTGATTAAGACTACAAATGTTATTAAAATAGTGCAAGACATAACCCAAGCCACAAAGTATAAACTAAATCCCAAGTGAATTAGGATGAGATGATGGAAAATCCATATAACTAGATAAAAATCCTCAGAGAGGTCGACTTTGGAAGTCATAGGATTTAGTTTTTTGTTTTTACAGAGTGTAAAACTTCTTTAGAAACACCAAATAAATCATGAATTTGGTGACCTTCAAGAAACACACATTGCTCCAGAGAGACCTATTTTGAAAGAGTTTCCTTCAGTATGTGGGAAATGATTTTAGAGATGATCTTGAAAATACTCTTACAGATAGAAATTGGGTGGAAGTTCTCAGATCTGATTAGGTTGTTCGTCTTCAAAATGAGTGCAATGAAACTAGTGTTGAAAGAAGTCAGGACCTTTCTAGAGAGCTAGGAGGCTTGCACAACCCTACATAGGTCCTCCTATGAATTAGTAAAAATTGAGAAAGAATTATATGGGTAGCCCATATGGCCCCGCGTTCTTTTATTTCTAAAAAACCATGTAGGATTTTGAGAAATTCTTCATTTCCAATCTCTGCCAAATAATGACAAATAATGACATCTATTGTGGCTTGGTAGTCCTCTTTAAAGAGGGTTTTAAAATGGTTGACCCCTTGTGATGCAATGTTAGTGAAATGTTTTTCCTAGGATCCATCCCCTCTCTCAAGTTTCCAAATTGAGTTGATGTTTTTCCGACAATTTACAAAATGGTGGAAGAATTTCATATTGTTGTCCCCCATGTCAAGCCATATCACCCTACTTTTTAGGCACCATTCCTTATCTTTTTCCAATAATATCTTCCTTCTTTTGTTTTCCAATTGATAGATTTCATTCTTCTAAGAAATCATTAAGTATCCAAATCCCTTCAAGGAGAGTATGTTGTTTAAGTCTTATTCTAGCTCCTGTAGGATTATGTTATCCTTGTCTCATTTTTCCTTTGACCATTTGATCGCCAAGGAATTAGCCTTTTTCAAGTTTGAGAGAAATTTCATAGTTGTAGATTCACTTACAGAATGATTGAAAGGAACCCAAACATTTTTCAACAATTGTATGAAATCTTCCTCTTTGAGCCATTAAAGGTTTAATCTAAAAGGTTTGGGAGGATTTCCTTGCACATGAACCACTTCTAGTAGAACTGGATTGTGGTCGGAATCCCCTCCAATTGAAACCATTTTCGGAACTTGAGGGTTTCTTCCAATAAGTCTTTTGATACCAAGAATCGATCGATACATTTAATAATTCATCTCTCCTTGGATCTTCCATTTTTCCAGGTGGGGATGAGCTTGGTTGGATCAATGTATAGGAGACAAACTGTTCCATGATTCTAATAATAAAGTTATATAGAGATACCACTTGTGATGTTGGCCTCAAAATCTCAAATGCACCAACAATGAATTTTAAATCACCACCTAGAATAAACTTCCCTTGCTCGATCCATGACTTGGAGAAGAGGTAGTCCCAAATTCCAAGTGGTTCAAGTAGGTTTCATAAATATTCAAGAAGATAATCTCTTTTCAAATTTCAGAAGAGTGAAGGGAGACAAAGGGGTTATGAGTGTCAATTAACCTTTTGAGGGACAATTTCTTAGAGGGATAGACTAGCCCTCTACAATTCAAGGTTAAGAAAATCATTTTGGGATTCCCTTGGGGGTAGATGCTCTATGGCCCCAAATTAAATATTGATGTCTTCCAATTTTCACTTCCCAGTAGGATTTCTTCTAGGAAATTGAGAGATAATATGTATTGCCTCTTTACCTTGCCTTAGGTATTTTATCTTCCAAGTGTTCGAGTCCACCTTCAAATATTCCTTCGAAATTCCCATTTCCCTCATTACTCAATATAATATTATATTTTGAGATATCAAAGGAACATGAGTATGCTATGCTACCATTTTTAGAGATTTCAGTTAGGGTTGAGGGATGGGGATTCAAGAACGTTGAGAGTTTGGATAGAAATTTCCCTTGGGTATTTATGGTCCCCTGATTTAATTCAACTTCCTAGGTTTTTAATTGCAAATGACTAGATGAGTCAATAGGATAAAGGGGAGGAGAGGAATTCTTACTTGGGTTTGATGAGATTTATTGAGGAGATCATTCCTTGAGTTAGTATTGATGATCAATCCCTAAATTCCTTTTGTGTGTCCAAACATAGGAGGTTCTAACATTTGGGTGACGTGAATAGAAATTGCAGGGCCTTTTTCTTGTATCCCAAATGCATGATTTTTGACAAGAGGTAGAGGATTTTTCACCCATTCCTTTATGGAGGAGAGGAGTGCACAATCCCTACCAGGTGTCCATATTCGTGGCACCTTCCACATTTGAAGGAAAATCCTTTGTAGTAAAAAACTTAATAAAGAAAAGTTGGATATTTTTTGATAATGATAGAGTCCACCAACCCTGTGGTTATGTCATGTCCATCCGCATATATTGATCCAGATTATTTTCAAAACGAAATAAAAGCAGAGATATTACAATGAAATACACATAAATATTGCCAGAAACAGAGAAATACAACAATACATGATTTGTATTAATGAAATAAATGTATAGAGACTCTAAAAATACAGAGTGAAAGACTCGTTAGAATGGTGGAATCTTTATCTCTGAGAAGAGATGTGATGACTATGCTCATTCGCAAGAAGATGAGTACAATGAGGCTCTGAAGGCATTTTTACAATGAAAATGAATTCCAAAACCCTAACCGTAGGAGATGAAGCGCCAAAAGTCATGTGGACCTTGTTGGGGTAAGTTAGTACATCAAATTTTTGGGGTTGTAACGTTGGCATACGATCTCCGTTTTAGATGTGTGATAGCTCGTTGGAAAGGTATTTTTGAGAGATCCACATTATTCCATCAAACTTTGACTTTGTCAACAAGTTGACTATGGAAATCCCAAAAAATGTTGTTTAGGGCCTCAAAACGGCCCTAGAAGTACAAAAAGATGTACTGAGATGAACACTGCCAAAATAGGTTAGTTGGACTAGATGGGTGACCACCAATATCCACATGGATGTTGTGTAGGAATTCAATATAGCCTCAGAATTGAAAAACTCATAATTACAAAAAAGTGTCCCCATTACGGAGAAACGTGTTGAACTGAAAACTATCAAGATGAGCGAGTTGGAATTTGGAGCAGGTGGGTGGCCACCAATATCCACTTGAATTATTCCTCCTCCCTTAGGAAGAAATGGTATCCATTGCATTGAGTGCTCGAGGAAGAGGGGAAAGTGTTTGTTGAATCTGAATCTTGGTGAGTTGCGTGCCTTGTTGGAGAAGTTGCACTGCTTGGTCTGTGGAAGGTTGTCACGAACCTTTTGCTGGAGGGGTTGACTTTGTTCCACCAAAATTTTGTCTCTGGGATTGACGGGGCATTGTGTAGGAACCATCGTAGGTGAAGAAACAATATCTTCTTTCTCTTCTCCAATCTGCTTCTGCTAGATATAAGGTGTTGAGGTTGCAGTGGTTGCAATGGAATTTTGTGCATCCTTTGAACAGATTGTGAAGACGCTGAATTTTGCAGTATGAGAGATTACCTTGTGGCACTTTTTTGGTGGAACAGTAGTGAGAACTACCTCTTGTATCCTGTTGAGTTGACCCCCTAGAGTAATAATGACACTACGGGGTCGAGACTCATAAACAACATGACGTTTCCACATATATGGTTGTCCCAAAACAACATCACATACATCAAGAGGGGAAACATCACATATTACCTCATCCTTGAAGGGTTGGATGCCATAGGACAGGTGGCATTGTTGGCTGACACAGAGATCTCATCCCTAGCGAAGCCACCTGATGTTGTATAGTTGCAGGTGTGGTGTTGTCGACAACCCCAACTATTTGGCAACCTTAGCTAAGATAAGGTTCTTCTTTCTTTTGCTATCAACAATGAAATGTAATGGGGTACCCTTCACCCACATATGTGAATGAAAGAGGGGCTCCCCCTCTTCAGGATCTATTGGTTCTTCTGGTTGAATTTTTGTGGTCGTGACAGTAACAGTGGGGTCTAAGTCGATGATCTTTCTTTTTTCATTATTTTCTGGAATAGATTCTGAATCAGGGTTCGACTCCTTGTATTTGATCTCGACCATCAATGATTGTTTTGAGTGACATTCGTCGGTGTTGTGCCAGGGGATTTTTTGGAAGTCGCACCATTTCCTAGTGTCATTCTTTGTCTTTCTCTTACCCTTCTTTTCCTGTGTCATGGATTCGTTTTCAAGAGGTTGTTGGTTAGGGGCGTCTTTATCATGCTTTGGTTTTTGCGGATTTGCAGAACCGAACTCCTGCTTGTCCCGGTACCCAAATTTCTGCTCAATTTTGACACCATATCGATAGGCAACTCCCGATGATGAGATGTTTAGGAAGTCGATTCTAGTTTCGATGTACCTATGCAGAGCCCCACAATATTTCAAAACCAGATGTCGCTCAGAGTTTTTGATGCCCATCTTGATACGCAAGGTATGGAAAGTATTTGTGAACTCTGTAATTGTTTGTCCCTTCTCTTGCCGCAATGTGTTCCATCTCATGTACTAGTCTTCATAGTTATCAACATGGTAATATTGTTCCTTGACCGCATCCACAAAAAAATCCCAAGTGGGCTAGACCCCATATATTCCATATTCCTCTATGGAACTTTTCTACCAATACGTTTCCCACCAATGTTTGACATGGGGGAGAGCCTTGAGGAGTGCAAAGGTGATCTTTTCCCTGTCAGAAAAATTGTGAACAAAAAAATAACCTTCTAGCAGATTTAACCATTTTTCTAGGGCACCCACATCTATCTGACCTTCAAATACGGGAATATCAAATTTAACATGTACCTTGAAGGGAGAATTTCCTCCAAAGTGGTTGCCTAATGAAGATTCTCTTGTTGCTATTGGAAGGAGTTGAAGGATGTGGGAAAAATTCTCCATGATTTTGTCCCTCTGTCACGCGAGAGATTGCTCAAGCAAATGGTTAATAGAATATTTTGCTCCGTTGTTTTTCTTTTGTTCCTCCGTGGAGGGTTTCTTGGGCATGTGAGATTGATTGTCCTCAAGAGAGACAACCTTGAGACCCAAATTGCTATACTCGAACCTCATCGGGGACATGCACTGAAAAACGATCAAGAGCATCCTGCTCTGATACCATTGATCTGGATTATTTTCAGAATGAAATGAAAGCAGAGATATTACAATGAAGTACACATAAATTTTGCAAGAAACAAAGAAATACAATAATACATGATTTCTATTAATGAAATAAATGTACAGAGACTGTAAAAATACAGAGCGCAAGACTCGCTAGAATGGTGGTAGATTTATCTTTGAGAAGAGATGTGATGGATACGCTCATTCGCAAGAAGATGAGTACAATGAGGCTCTTAAGGAATTTTTAAATAAACATGAATTCCAAAATCCTATACATCCAAAAACCTAACCCTAGGAGATGAAGCGCCAAAAGTCATGTGGGCCTCGTTGGGGTAAGTTAGCACATCAACTTCCTGGGGTTGTAACTTTTGCATACGATCTCTGTTTTAGGAGTGTGATAGCTCGTTGGAAAGGTATTTTCAATAAATACACATTATGCCATCAAACTATAACTTTGTCAATAGTTTAAATTTGGCAAGCCCAAAAAATGTTGTGTAGGGCCTCAAAACGACCCCAGAAGTACATAAATATGTATTGAGATGAAAACTGCCAAAATAGGCTAGTTGGACTAGATGGGCGGACACCAATATCCACCTGGATGTTGTGTAGGGATTCAAGATAGCCTCAAAAGTGCAGAACCCATAATTACAAAGAAGTGTCCCCATTATAGAGAAACGTGTTGAACTGAAAACTATCAAGATGAGCTAGTTGGAATTTGGAACAGGTGGGTGGCCACAAATATCCACCTGGATCAGTCCTCCCCCCTTAGGAAACAATGGTCTCCATTGCATTGAGTGCCCTGGGAAGAGGGGAAAACGTTTTTTGAATCTGAATATTGGTGAGTTGCATGCCTTGTTGGAGAAGTTGCATTGCTTGGTCTGTGCAATGTTTTCACGAACCTGTTGCTAGCAGGGTTGAATATGTTCCACCAACCTGTTGTCTCTAGGATTGATGGGGTATTGTGTAAGAACCATTGCAGGTGAAGACAAAATATATTCTTTCTCTTATACAATATGCTTTTGTTGGATAGAATGTGTTGAGGCTGCAGTGGTTAGAGTGCCCTTCTATGCATTCTTTGAACAGATTGTGAAGAGGCTGAATTTTGCAGTATGAGAGATTACCTTGCGACATTGTTTTAGTGGAACAATAGTCGAAACTACCTCTGCTATCCTATTGAGCTGCCCCCCCAGAGTAATAATGAAACTATGGGTTCGAGACTCATAAACAACATGATGTTTCCACATATATGTGGTTGTCCCAAAACAACATCACAGACATCAAGAGGGGAAACATCACATACTACCTCATCCTTAAAGGGTTGGATGCCATAGGGTAGGTGGCACTATTAGATAACATAGAGATCTCGTCCCTGGTGAAGCCACCCGATGTTGTATGGTTGCAGGTGTGGTGTTTTCGACAACCCCAATTGTTTGACGACCTTAGCTAAGATGAGGTTCTTCTAGCTTCTCGTATCAACAATGAAATGCAACGGGGTCCCTTACACCCACATCTGTGAATGGAAGAGGCCCTCCCCCTCTTTAGGATCTATTGGTTTTCTGGTTGAATTGTTGTTATTGGGGGCCATTATGCCAAGAAGTATCCTTTATGATACCTGGGGTTTGCATTTCCATTAGCATTTTTATAAATTAGTTCAGTTATTGGAAAAAGCACGAGGGTTATGCCTATGCGCTTTCTTGGTATTGGTTACTGTCCAGTGAGCAATATCATCTCCTCTGCATCGTTGTCTACCCTACCTGGTGTTGAACTATCACCCTATTTTACAAGATAAGAGTTATAAAAGCTTGTGGTTCCACCGTGCTTATTTTGAAGGTTTCTCACCTACTGTTGATATGGTCGAACTCCGATCTCCCTGTGTTTTGGTGGTTGGGAAAACCCTTGATTATTTCTTATGTTCATGGTTACAGAGCCCGATTTTGATAAACTCAACTAGTCACACTCTTTTCAGGTATCTTGTTGACTGTCATAAGTTGGTTGAGTGGTATTGACAGTGGCTTTGATTATTGTCCTGTCTCTGTTTGATCGAGTTGTTGGAGAGTTGTAATTTGTAAATGATAATTGGTATACGTTCGTTGCCTCCTTTTGTTGTGACAATTAAATCGATAACCCAACTCGTTTTTTTGATTGAATTGGTTGATTGGTAATAAATGGTAATGAACAGTCATAGGGATGCCTCTTTTCGTTATGCGTTGGTCTGTGTGTTCCTACAACGTGGTATCAATTGAATTTGGTGTCTACTGTTTGTTTAATTTGCTCCAATCAGGATCATTACAAATTGGAAAATTGATGACTGAGACTTGGCTATTTACCGTGTATGATTTATGGAGACATCGTGCATAGTTTTGCTTTATTGCACCATCAGAGATGAAGAACGAGGTTTTATAATATGGTTTCATTGCAAATTTAATTGTTAATATTGTCAAAGGAATGGAATCAGGATGTTTTAAAAGAGTCTATTCAACTTAGGAAAGACCCATGTCTATGTTTGATTTGGGGATTTACAGATTATGGGAAGTGATTGATATTTTTATATGTTGAACATAGTTGAAGCAATATGACTGTGTGTTCCTTGGGTTTTTGTTTTAAATTTAAAAGGGAAGGAAATGAAAAGAAATATAATTCTTTTAACAAGATGGGTGAAAGGCATGATGATTTTGAGTATGATTATACACTGTATTAATTGAATTTTTTTAAAGAAATTGGATGTGGGACAATGAACAAGTTTTAACACACACTAATTGTTTAATTGGTATTGGATCGTTTGCATTCAATACATAACTATTTTATGGATTACTTAATTGATTTTGCGAACAATATTCACTCTTTTCCCTACCATTATTTCACTTTTCGCACATTACAATCCCCTTGCCTTCCCATATTCACAATCCACTCCTTCTTCCTAAAATTTAATTATGGTTAAGATAAATTATGTATTATGACAATAAAGGATCACAGGCATGAATTACAGTAATATATTCTTTTGATTTACGACACAGTTGATTGTTTGATGTTATGAGCAGTAATATGATCTTTTCCCCCTCTTTTTAATTTTTTTTCGCTCAATACAACCCCTCACATATCCCAGAACCCTTGTTCACCCCCTGATCATTAACACCTATTAAACGATTTGTATGGATTGGATTGCATGAGTCTGATATGTTGCCGAGGCAAATTTTATTTCATATTTAAAAGAATTTTCATGTATGGTCATTGAAGAAACTATTTTCTAATCAATAATTCATACAGGAATGATCTTTTTCAGTAGAGATAGCAATGGACGGGGTAACCGAGCAAGAGGAAATTGGAACAGGGGCCCTTGAAGGCCAAGGTTCTCTATACACTTTGATGCAGACTCGCAAGAGTTAGGCCAACTATTTTAAGTTGTATTTTTTAACTGGATTGGGCAAGGAGTGGTCCAACCTAGGCCTAAAAGACCTCCCTTCCAACCCCACAGGTCCCTGGTATCCCAGTGCCTCCTCATGTCTCACTGCAACTCGAAGTCCCTGAAAATGACGGATGGCAAGAGTTTGTCCACCCGATAGTCTCCCAACATCGTGGCTGGCCTAACGTATCTCTACCTTATCCTCCACCTATTAATCAAATTGTCCAAGATGCCCCTGTCCACTCACCAACAAAATCTTATCATGAAAGCAAAAGATTAAAAATTGAGGCCCACCATGATCTAGACAAAGGAAAAGCCATTGCTTCCCCCTCTTCACCCTCAAATGACTCTGCCAAATCAGTGTCCTCCTGCATGCATTTGAGAGATGATTGATCTCATGTGTTCAGTGAGATTAGGCCTAAAGGTTCCACACTGCCTAAGGAAAATTCAGAGATATGAAAGGGTGACAACAACAACAAGGGAAATATTTCATCCTAGAGTGAAAAATATGGATTTTAAGTGTTTTTATTTATTGATTGTTGAGAAGAGTTGACTTCTAAAATTTTGGACAACACACTATTTTTTGGATATATGGTAATATATTTTTGGAAATATTTTCAATTATTATTGATATAAATTGTCAAAATATGAAAGTGATGATGGGAGTCACAAGGAGGGATGTTTTGTTTGATTAACTAGTTGTGCTATGATTGTTAAAGAACTAAAGGGAGTCACAAGGGGTCCCACCTACTAGTTATTATTTATTAAAAACCCTTATTATGATTTTATTATTTCCCCCCCTTAACTAAAAAGTTGGTTGAGTTTTAGTTAACTTAACTAAAGAAGTAGTTCAACTACTTCAACTAATTCAAATTGCTTAAGAGAAAAAGGAAAAGGAGGAGCAAGAGGGGAATAGAAGGAGAAGCATACTAAGGTCTTCTCTTTGAGTTTTTGTTGAGATAATTCAGTTTTCATTAATTCTTTAATTCATTGGAAGCCTAATTCTCTTTTATGATAGTGAGGTCCTATTGTAGACAACAAGATTCATGACTAAATTACGTCATTCAGACACTTGTTTTTCATAGGTGTTGATCTATCTTTGATAGTTTGTGTAGACTTGTCTATTTGTGAATTAAATTTCATGACTGACAAAGGCTATTGTGCAGAGTCTAGTAGGAAACAATCTGTGGCAAGTTGATCCAGCTTTTAAAGTTCGATTTTTTACTTTCTGTCAGAAGTTCTTTTTGTATGATTCATCGGGGACATCTAAGTTTGACTTTGGTCCAAAACTTCCTGAGGGAATTTTGTAAAGAGAACAATTCTTTTGACGAATTGGAATGAAATAAACAATTTCTTTATGTCTCATCTGTTTTCATTATTGACTTGGTGTCTTTATTTACGTCCCTATATTTATTTCAGCATCTGTTATATTCATAAAGTTACATAAATAATGAATTTTTCAGCAATCTTTCATTTATAAAAAAAAACCAACCTAAGCATTTGTAATCAATACTTGTGAATTAGGATACAAATTTTGATGGCTATAAACATAGGGTGATATTTCCCATCTATATTTCTTTAGCCAAGCAAGATCTGAAAATGCTTGAGTAAGATCATTTCATATCTTTTCCTCAACAATGGTTTCTTGTTTATTCCATGTTTCTCATCTCAAGGAAGTGGGAAAACCCAAATTTGTTCAAGGTCTGCTCATTTCTTCCTTGTGCATAGGTGGGATTACAAATTTGGGCTTGCAAGTCATCTTAAAAAGATTAAGTGTTGACCAAGACCTCTACTTATTTGACAAGTTTGTTGTCTTTTTACTAATCAATTCCTTATGGTTTCATTGCCTATACCTTGTTGTTCACCTTCATATTCCTCTTCTTGTTCCACATGGTGTTTTCCTTGTGTTTCATTTAGTATTTGGTCTTCTTTCCTTATGGCTTGTCTTGGAAACCCTATAATTTTTTTGTGTTGGTTCAAGATTATGGAATTACATATGATTTGTTTTATACTTGAGTGAGAATTGAATGAGTATCAACTTTCATAGCGAGAATTTGATTCTTGTCAAATTTCTTGTATATGGTTTTCATTTTCAACATTTTGATTTGTTATATGATTTCATGAATAACTTTAAAAGACATGAATCTTTTGTTATTCATTTATTTTATTTAGCCCCAACTTGGCCCTTAGAAATAGGTTAGTTTATTATAACATTACCCTTTCCATTCTATTAATAGAAAATTTTCACAATAAAAAAATGAGAAACATAGATGGAAGAATTCATAAAATGAAAGCGATGCTGATTTTTTACCTTAAGGTTAGAGCTATCACACAGGCTAAAGAACATTGCACTATAACAAAAGTGATCAATATGAACAAAATTATCCACTCAACAACGAGAATATAATTTTTGCAAAATAAGATCATGTTTTTCAAATAGATCCAATTGAGATTTGTGTTTTTCAAATAGATCCAATTGAGATTTGTATTGTTCCAAGAATCACAATTATCCAAGTATTCATGTCGATCATAGGAAAAATTGCAAGGAAACATCATTTAGAACAATCAATCACAAACAACATAAAATTGGATTTAGATCATGTTTTTCAAATAGATCCAATTCATGTTTGTATTGTGCCAACGAGCACAATTATTCAAGTCTTGATATTGATTTATGAAAAATTGCACGTTAACCACATTTATTACAATCAATCGCAAACAACATAAAATTCGAGGCCCAAAAATAGTACATACAATGTATTTTGTTTTCAAGGTAAATTTGCAAACAACAAAATTACTAGTAAAAATGAAGACAAGTTTCACGATGTTTTATTTTATAGATTTTATATTTTTTAACTTTTCTACATGGTTGTTGTTTCCAAAATTGCAAAATTATAAAATATCAACTAGTCTATAAATACCTTCATGGGATTTAAAGTTTTTTCATTTATGCGATGGCATAGTCTAGTTCTATAATGAGCAAACCTTGTTAAGAAAGCTTGCGCAATTGGAAGGCTATCATTGAAATGTTAGAAAAGGAACTCCTCCATGAATGCTTTCTAGAGTTAGTTGTCATTGAAATGATTTCTAGAGTAAGCTAACTCTAGAAAGCATTCATGGAGGACTGACTTTTATAAGATGCATTCCATTGTTCCATCTTCTTTATCTAGGATGTATTAGGAAGTGCATTCATTGGTGCACAATGTATTCTCTTTGCATATTGTACAATGAGATGAGTTTTGAACAATTTACTTTCCACATTTATTGCATATGATCTCAAATGGAGGCACAAAAATATTTTTGGACCTTAGTATGTCTTGTAACTACATTACAGGTGAGAAGGGTGCAAGGGTGGATGTTTATTTTTTTATATAGCTTGCGGAAATACATAACTTATGAACAATGATTAAAGAATGAAAATATAATTGGATTAAATGGAACAACAAATAGATTGATCGCTAAGGGAGGTTGTTAAAGTAAATATTAAATTATAATGGCCAATTAGATATTATACATAGGAATTAATAAAGTCACTTCAACTTTATGTTGTTTTATGCTTTTATGCTTTATTCACTTTAGCATGTTTCTCAATCTATCCTACATTCATTAAGAGTTGATTGAGTCAACTAGCTTGTAACCCTTTACAAGAAATATTTTTCTTTATCATTATGAATGCAATCTTGGTTTCCTTTACGTGTTGTTGTTATCATTATATATTCGTGTGAACTTTTGATTGCACAAAAGAAGAAAATTGTGAATTTGTGCAATCATCATTTAAAACATTAGCACATGCTACTAAAGAGAAGCACGTTCTATTGAAGAGAAACACATGCTCTGACTGTAACATCCCGCTCTGGCACACTGAGAAAACTTATTTTTGAGGACACTTGCTCGCAAGTGATCTGGAATTTTGTGATGTTAAACCATTTATACATGATTATGATGCGATTGACAGACGACATGATGTTTTACTAGTTTTGATTGACATAGGTGCTGCTGACTCTGTTTTATTGAGTGTGCAGGGTTTTGACCTTGAGGATGCAGAGGCATCGGTAGAACCCCCTTGGACTCCGGACTGAGTCAGGGAGTGTGCTTTTGGGTTGATATATTTACTATGATGTTTCATTGATTTGATGATTT
>SNQJ01S0224705.1:0-14759 GCA_010110895.2 Picea sitchensis | reverse complement strand
ACACACATATATATATATATATATATATACACACACTAAACTCAATTCACATTGTATATATGTATATTCAATGTCAATTGAGTTTAATGTGAGTACTCGAGAAGAATTATATATATATATATATATAATGTTAATTGAGTTTAGTGCTTGTGCTGTGAAGAGTCTAGGGTTTACCCTTGATACCATCCTTGACATGAGGAGAAGTTTCGGAATATTATAACTTGGAAAAAAAAATGGTTTATATATATTCAATGTTGCCAAATAATTTATTTTTGTCCTGTTCTTTTTGTAGTATTTGGGATGTATGCGTTTTAAATAATTTTATATACATAATAATTATAAAGTTATAAAATATGATTTGTTTTAGAAGTTTTATTAATATGAAAAATTGGTTTTAAGGTGTAAATTTTTTTAGCATTTTTTCTTATTTTGATATTAACAATACATGTAATGTTTATGTAATGTTTTGTTGATCCTTTCTAATTTCTAATTTTTATTTATATAATGGTTTATAAGTTATTCAATGTGGCATGAGTAGGAGGTGTGATCTTCACCTTGAAAGACACAAGAAATTGAGTTTCTCTGTAGTAAGTGCCTTTGCAATCTTTTAAGATATGAGATTATTAGGAACCCTAAGTAGGAAAACAATTATAGTAATTAGGGACTTTGTGATCAACATTCAAGCCCTCCACTCATGACGTGTTGCCTTCTCTCCTTCTTTGGCTTAGTTATTCCTTAAAACATCTCTCCTTAATAAGTAATTCAAAGTGGTATCATTAATCTATGCCAAACAAAACCTCAACCAACACAAGCAAGCAAATGCGAGTGAAGGGAAATAAATAGGTTACTTGAGTTTTTTGATGGCCAATCAAGAGACCTCGTTAATGTCTCCCCTCCCATGATGTCACACAAAAGACTTTTTGGCATTGTGCCAACATATAACACATTCAAGCCTCCATAAATCACATTCATTACCTGAATCACATTATAATGCTTAGACCTCCTTGTAAAAGGAGCAACACATACAACATATTCAACATGTGGTTGATGGGACAATTTCCCAGGGAATCTCACCCTGTCCCTTGAGGAGATCTCTTTCTTTTCATTGGAGAATGGATTCCATGTGGGCTAGTTCCCTCCTCCGGGAGTGTCCACCCAAGCTATTGGGAAAAAATTATTCACTCCTTAGAAATCTTGTCGGGAACATTGAGTGACAAGTTCCCTATCCAAAACCTTGAACATTGAGCACCCCTTATAAATCCTACCCGAAACATAGAGTGACAAGTTACTTGCCCCGAACCTTACTTGCCCCGAACCTTACACATTGCAAGGTTCCAAGTAAGGAACCTATCACTTCAATGTTCTGGGAAGAATTTCTGAGGGGTGCGTAAGGCTCGTAGCCCTAAGAGTTTGTATCTCTCATTAATGCATCCTTTGATATACCTTGGATTCCCCCCCTCTCATGCATGTTGTGTATTCACTTCACCTCAATCACCCATCAAGAGAGCATTATCAAGGAATTCCCCACCCCTTCTCCACCATTCTATTCCCATTGGTCTCCTCTTCTTCCTCTCGACGTAGTCTAAATGTTCTATGTTTTTGCCTATTTCCAGTCATATTTTCCGATTACTTTTGCTTGAAATCTTCCCACAAATTGTTTGAATTGCATATTTTAGTTCTTAAATTTGCATAAATTGTGTGCTCCAGGGGTTTTTATGGGAGTTGAACCCATTTATGCATTCTAAAATGGATTTTAAGCAACAAAAAACTGTGATTTATCAACAATTGAACTGTCGAATTACGATGATGTTGTCGGAAATGGCGTTTAGACTACGTCACTTCCTCTTAGTTTGATCTTCTTGTTAATCTATCCTTCTTTCCCAAAAATGAATTATCCATGGATAGATGTGTGTACTGCTCAAGCTTATTCGAGGGATGCTATAATTTTCTAGTTGTGGGTGACATAATGCACGATGGAAGTGACATCTCTCTGAGCCAATTTGGTTGTCTTCAATCACAATTTGGAAGGTTAGAATAGGCAAATGAAATCCATTATTAATCAAATATGACGTTAGATTTTTAAGTATGAAAAAATTCAAATCTCAACTTTTTATTTGTCTTAATGCTTACTAAATTTGAAATTAAAACAATTTTTGTTAATATACTTATATTTCACATCTCTAATACTTCTGTCTTATATATATATTCACAATCTTGTCAATTCATATAGTCACTATCTTGTCAATTCGATGTAATTTAAGTAGTTAAAAAGAAAATTGTTATCTTTCCTTTAGATTCAAATCTCATTTTGTAACATATTTATTCTCTTTATAAGTTAATTATAAAACTACTTTTGATTTAAAAAAAACTGATTTTTACACACTAAACCAATAAATTTCCCGAGAATACACTATGCCCCCCCAACAAAAAAAAAAAATCCTTATCTTCTCATAGTTCTATCATATAAATAATGATTAATTATCAACAAGACGGTGATAAAGTGAGAAAGCATGTGATAAAGGAGAAATATGTATGTACGAGTGATACAACCTTCACTTTAAAGGAACGATGGTCTAGAGCTCATTTTGATACCTTTATGTCTCTATATATTCCATTTATCTCATGTCTCTTGAAATGTTTGATATGTGTTGGTCACTTTAATTTGGGATAGGCCAGGGACTTTAATTTATTTTACATTTTATAATTAATGAGTAAAGTTTTTGTTAGGGTATAAAAGGTAATATTTTTAAATTTTTTTAATGTTAAAATGGATATTTATATTAAAATAATATGAGATTTGAAATTATGTTTTGTTATTTTTTTAGATTTGTGGTGAGATACTTGTGTAGTGAATGAATTTTTTCGTTTTGTTTTATAAATTTAGCAATATTTTTGATAGAATGTTGGAATTACAAGTTTTTATTGTTGAAATTATACTATGGAGTTGTTCCAATGAGAATGGGAGTTTAGAGAATCATATACATTGTTAAATTTGTGAAATTGTAGAATTTCATTGTCAAAATCCCAAGTTTTCATCGTTAGATTATGTTAAGTTACCTGCTAAAGAGGGAAATTTGCTACACGAATGGATGACTCTGTTTTCTATCTATGTAATGTTATAACCTATTTCACTACAATGGCATATTGTTGAAATTTTATCCTACATTAATACTTATTTTCTAAATTGTGTTTGCGTGCATTAACATCACTATTGGATGTGTGAATTTTAAATAATCACAAATACATAATAATTGTGAGATGGAGATGGTTCATAAGGTATTACTCACAACAAAAGCTTTGTTATTTTGGATGTTTTCTTTAAGGTACAATCTCTTGGGTCATTGTCATAGGATCGTCCCTCATTCTAGTACTAACATTGACAATGACTTTGGTGTCATGCCTTCTAAACATTCTTTGATTTGTGGTTGTTATTTATGTGATTTTGATCCACATACTACTCATCTTCTGCTTCTTTATTTGTTTCTTTGGAAATAAATCTTTGAGAAACTCTCGAGCACTTCCTCCCATTCCAAGGATGGTACCCACTGTAAAGCGAGCAACATAGACTTAGTACATCTAACCGTGTAGAAATCGAATCGAAACCTACACAACATGTCAAATCATTGATGGGGTCTTGGTAATAGTGGCATGATCTGATTGAACTAAACCTCGATGCTCATCCTCTTTTTTTTCATATACAAGTCTCTTTTTCGTGTTTTTAAATACTTTTGTAACTTTTGTGAAAAGCTACAAACCCCACACTACATTAACATAATATAAACTATATTTTATCAGTCTTTTTACCTAAAACATATTTTCATAAGATTGAACATAAATATTCACTAAAAGAACTTATGGTTTTCATCGATACCCCATACCTATATTAACTTATTCATAAGAAGGTCTTGCTAGCACATAGAAATGTAAATAGAAGAGCCTCTAAAGATAGGCATCCCATTGAATCTATTCTCAACCCTTTTGCTTCGTACCCACATCATTTGATTAGCCAACACTACTGTACCTCCATCTAAATCTCCTTCAAAAGTTGATTATTAGTCTATGATATGAAAATTCGACCTTTCCTTAATTTGTGAGTAGGATGCACAATGTAGGGGGAGGTGTTGCTTAGTTTTTAACCCCCCATGTCCACATACTTGACATAACCTTTCCTCCATGACTCTTTGGATTGTTCCCATATCCTTGTTTCAAATCTCAACTTGTTTGAACTAGTTCTTAGTTGTGCTATTAGTTGTTTTATCATGCTATGGGATGTTACGCTTCTAGTACTTTTGCACTTTGATCTCCTTATGTGTGTTGAAGTTCTCTATGTGACATTGTTGTTTTCTTTTGTTGTGTTTTTTTCCCCCCCTTCAAGAAACATTATGATACATGACTTTTCAATGCCCTTTTATCCATTGGGCACCTTTCTTCTTTTATATTCCACTCTTCAAACCAATTTTTGCAGTTTCAGTTCCATATTTTCTTCCTTTTCTTTAGCTCATCTTGGTTGATTTTAATCAAAACCATGTACTTACTAACCCATGGATGTCATTATCTATCTATACACAATCAATTTTCTCAGTGCTTCTAGTTCTATTGCGTATATCCCTATTTCGGCTAAAAGTATCTCATAAGGGTTGTTGTTGTTAGGTGTACTTGTACTCATTTGGTTTGGTTCCATTTGTTTCTATATATACTCGAACCCCATACTTTAGATCCATAATGGAGTATTTGGGTTATTAGCATTTGAAAGAGGGAGCACGCCATTTTCTAGTCCCATACCTTTAATGTCTTGCACATATTTTGTAGGAGGAAGAATGCTTTCCACCCTCCTTGCAATGTCTTCTTCATTCATGTGTCCTACCATAACTTCTCATTGAAATATAGTCAAAAGTATTTATAATTTTGGGTTATGTATAGTGGCTTGCATCTGATGTGAATTTGTGGATCTTTTGTTCCCTTTTAAGAAATAAAACTATTATCTTTGTTTTTCTTGTATTCATGTCATCCTAACCTCTACGCAAAAGTACTCTAAGGCATCTAAGTGATCTTGTATGTTGCACAATGTCCTAGAGCTATTAATGTCATATTATTTGCATATAGCAAGATCTTTATGAAAGTCTTTGCTATGTTCAGCCTTCCCCCACCTTTTTCGTTTATCTCTTCCTTTGTCTTACATATGTAAAGACCAAACAATGTGGAGGAGAGAGAGAAACCTTATTTCACACTGATATAATTGTTGAAGTTCTCTAAATAAAAAACCCTTCGGAGTTCTAATTTTAACCTTTACATGTTCATTAAAATGTGTATTGCTTCTCTTCACCCATTTAAGTCAAGCTCTATCATAGTTTCTCCATTGAAATGGTATCAAAAACCGTTTTGAAATTGACAAACCAACACCATAGAGCTTTTTGCTTTTAATGTCCTATGCCATTTCCATTATGTCTCTAAGTGTGAAGCAATGGTTAAGTGTGAAGCAATTCGATCAACAACCAACTTGCCATTTGCCTCTTTACTCATTTTCCTCAACCGATGTGCTCACTTTTTCTCCATAATCCCTCCTATTAGAGTTGATCATGATAGTTTTGTTTTTGTCTCCCACTTACTTATATATCACCTTGCAATTAACTTTTCCTAGTTTGATTAATTATAAAATCATATATGCAAATATTTTATTAAGATTTGCACGTGGAATAACTATTTTTTTATATTGTCCTCTTCATCGATCGCCACCACATTAGTTTTTGGGCCATTGACATTTGGAGTTATGTTATTCCCTTTCATGCCATCAACTTGTAATATCTTTTAATAATTCTTCAACTTGACCTACAAGTGGCGATAAATTTCCTTTTATATAACATGCATATATTAATGGTTTCTTAAAATAAATTTAATTCGGTTTCTTAAAATAAACATAATTCGATGGGCTCGAGATGGCATTGTTTATGAGATCATTGACCAATTCCACTCGCTTCGGTGTTAGAATAATTTGTTGCACGAGATTCTTCTCACAACATGGGTTCTAGGTTGGTTATGGAAATATTTAATCTTTTTTGATAGGCTTTCTCAACCTTGAGAATATTCTCTCCATGTTAGTGTTGACTCACATGTCTTTTTAGCAAGCAAGGGCTACCCAAGGACTCTAAGAACTTCGCTTTAGTATGGATAAAAAATCATTGTTTTTTACAAACTATGATGTTGTTGAAATGGATAGGGATGTACATGGATGAATCCATGAATTTTGGTTGTACTTTTTGGTAAGGTATTGCATAAAAATAGTTTTTTCATATTCTTGATCGAGGGGGTTTTAAGTATTCGATTGAAACCTTTGATTGAGATTTTTTAACGGAATTATTTATGGGGTTAACTAAACCTTCAATCAAAGATTGATACATTGATCGAGAGTTAGAATGTAATATACCTAGATTATATTGCAATTATCATGATTATATATGGTATTGATGATGCAATATTGATAGGTTATATATGGTATTGAAGATGCAATATTGAAATAAGTATTTTTTTTTCAAAGTACATGATTTATTTTAACCATAATTGTAAGATATTATATTAAGTAAAAAATGCAGCAGAGCTTGTAGTGAGAGTATATTATAGTTTGTCTGAAAATATTTAAAACAAAAACTAAAAAGAGTTAGCTTCCATCATATAGTTGTGCATCATAACAAAGTTTATATACAAAATATCCTAGGAGAACTTAGTGTTGTACTACAAAATAGACCTTAAATTTACATGAGTACTTTGTAAAACATAAAAACTTAGCAAAAGGCATAATGACCGACTGCTTCTTCCGATGCTTCCTTGGTTGAATATGAAACTTGCTTGATTGGTTCTGCATTCTTAGATAGATGATGCACTGCATCTTCTTCCCTTAGTCTCCCACAATTTGAATTGATATATTGCACTTGATTAGATGCTCTAGAATACTCACCCTTAGAAAAATTGATTGCCATGTTCCAAAGCATATTACATTCTACCTCCAAAACATTGATCTAACACTTTTGTTGCACCAAGGTTCCCATAACTATTTCTATTTGACAAGTAACATGGTGGTCCTTTTCATCATATTTTTTGTCCCTATGAGAATCGAGCTTTGATTTCCTTGCATGACTCCACATCACACGATTTATCTCTTGTAGTTCCTTGTAATCCATCTAAAAAATGAAATAAACCAATTCCCAATGCAAAATGAGAAATTCGAAGTTGTTTACACTACCAAGACTTTTGTCCAACAACAAGTCTCCCAAGACCCATAGTAAGAACAAACTTAGCTCATAATTGTCATAGAGAGCACCACCAAAACATACACTAAATAGGGGATTCCCAAATAATGACAAGGGGTTGAGGATTAAACAATTAGAGCACCAAAACAAGGAAGAACAAAAAATGGCATACCACCCAGAACACAGAGTAAACTCATTCCTTATCTAAATAACTCCAATTCGATCTTAACGGGGGCTGAGATCAAAGGAGGGACCACTAATATGAGCACAATCTCCAAAAGATAACAAGAAATGGAGTTACAAAGTCCCCAAAATAAGAGAAAGAAACATGAACTAACTCTCCAATAGTGAAACTCAAAACAAACCCATTCATTACCAAATCCTTAGAAAGAAAGGGAGATAAAGGTGGTAGCTTACCAGAGACGTAGAAAACAAATAGAACCATAACCACCAACTAGACCCAAATACCAGAATTCACCAAACAAAGGCTTGAACTGGTATACCAGAAACACGAGTAGAAGAGCTAAGCCACTAAGAAATAGTCCCATAGTGATAATGAGAAATACAAAACACAAATTCAAATTTGTGCAAGGTAATAGGTTGGGGCATGTGAGGAGATGGTAAACATCGCTTCTCATAACCCACTATACCATAAGACAAGCCTTCCTTACAATGAGCCACATGCCTTCTTAAATGAGATATATGTGCCACGTTCTCCACAATTCAAGATATAGGTTGAGTGTAGACCTTTCCATTGTTAACTATGTCCCCCTCTTTTATTATAGTTGCTTGATTGACAATTGTTTTGTTGTGGTATTATTTTCTCTTAAAACATGAAAAAATTGCACACTGGAGAATGATCTTGAAGTTTGATATATCCTCTCTATCACTAAAGCCAAGAGAGTATCAAGTGGAATGGAGTTTAATACCATATGCCTAATCACAATTTTGGAGCCCCCCACTACAATCAATTTATGAATTCGAAGGTTGTGCCAAGCCTTGCAAAAGTGCATACACTTTAATTGGGTTATTAGTGGTTGTGCCAAGACCCCAAGTGAATGAAGATTTTATCAATCCTTCGAGGTTTCTTATAACCTCTCATGCACCAAAGGACATGACTTATCACTCTCTATGTGTATTTATATACACGTCCATTGTATTCATTTAAGCATTCATTCTCATAATAATAATAATAGTAATAAGTATGATTTAATATTGATATACGAGAATTCTCTATGTTGCATTCATGATGATTTTATGGAGTGAACCATCAGGTTCACTTCAACTGGCATCAAAGCAATTTTCTGCTAACTTGTAGTTAAATTGGGTTTTTGATTTCTTACTAGCTTGTAGCCAAAATTTTTTTTTTAAATGACAAATAATTTCCAAACTTGAAACCTAATTTATTAAAAAATCATTTAAAAACACTGGAAATTGAGAAAGCATTTAAAAAAAATATTTATCAACCATAAAAATTTGGTAATTTTTTATTTTATTTGTTTTCTCCAAGTTTAAGTGCTATGAAATCTTGAAGTGATTGATATATGTGATTGCAATGATTCAAATATACTCAATCTTATGGGAACCCATAACTTCTTAAGTCCTTTTATTTATTGCTGCTAATTATCTCATTTTACAAAGGTTTGTTTGACGAGGGATTTATGCCTTATGCATTTATGTTTTTCTTTCATGTTAATATACAACCTGAGTGGGCCTAATGGTTAATAACACGTGTTTCCTCCTAAGAGGTCATAAGTTCAAATCCAAAGGGGGTAGGGTATGTATACCTTTGTAGAGTTTACCAGTCAAATCGTTGAGCGGAGGGGGTCCCTTGTCCCACAAACAAGGGGGTCTCATACACCAATTTGGTGTGACTTAGCCGTGACCTTAAAAATAGATTATTATTATTATTATATGAATTCGTCAAGAATTTAAATTTAATCCTTATCTTAATGCAGTGAATCTACACAATTTGTAAAATGATTTTTAATGTTATTTTTTTTTTTTTTGATATGAGGTGGAGGCTTTTGATCTAAACTTTGGATGGACAACTTTATTGAGAGGAGTTTTCACACTTCATAAAGAAGTTTACGACCAATATAATGATGGGAAACAACCCAAAAAACAATTACTCGATGTGGGAACAACCCCTCTCATTGCATTGATGACAAAAAGGGCCACATTAGGGGTACCTAGAGCACGGAAGGTAGTGTAGAAGATTCCAAATACAATGTATGCATATGTTATTGCTGTTGCAATTATGCTCATTCAAAAGATCAACGAGAGCAAAGAATGAGGATAAGATTAATGTCACTTTAAAGGTACTATAGGCTAAATCTCGTTATGATACTTTATGTCTATATATATTCCATTTATCTCATGTCTCTTGAAATAATTATGCTCATTCAAAAGATCAACGAGAGCAAAGAATGAGGATAAGATTAATGTCACTTTAAAGGTACTATAGTCTAAATCTCGTTATGATACTTTATGTCTATATATATTCCATTTATCTCATGTCTCTTGAAATGTTTGGTATGTTTTGGTCCTTTTAATATATATTCCATTTATCTCATGTCTCTTGAAATGTTTGGTATGTTTTGGTCCCTTTAATTTGGATATAGTGGGTACTTACATATACGGTGGTTATATATATGGTAATGGGATTATATTGTATAAAAAGTGTAAGGTTTTTATTTTAATGTTAAAATAGATATTTATATTATATTAATATGAAATTGAGATTCGAAATTATGTTTTGTTATTTGTTTGGATTTGTGGTGAGTTATTTATGTAGTTTATAAATCTTATTTTTTTTGTTTTTTTATTTACAGATTCAATAATTTTTTTGATGGATTATTGGAATTAAGAGTTTTTATCGTTGAAATGACAGTATAGAGTTGGTCCAATGAGAATGGGAGCCTTGAGAATAATCTATAATATAAAATTTGCAAAATTGTATAATTTCATTATCAAAATCAATATTTTTTATCATTGAATTTTATCAAAGTTATTTATCAAAGAGGGACATTTGCTATATTAATGTATTACTCTTTTATTTTATTTTATCTATGTCATGTTATAACCTATTTCACTACTGTGGTATATTGTTGAAATTTTATCATAGTTTAAAACTTATTTTCTAAATCGTGTGTGTGTGTGTTAACATACTTTTGGATGTGTGAATTTTGAATAATCGCACATATATGATAATTGTGAGATGGAGATGGTTCATAAGGCATTATTCACATGCTCTTGAGTAATTGTCATATAATCCTCCCTTGTTCTAATACTAACATTTAACGACTTTGGTGTCATGCCTTCTAGACCTCCTTTGACTTGTGGTCCTTTATGTGCTTTTGATCCACATACTCTTATTCTTATTTTTACTTGGAAATAAATCCTCATGCCATCAACTTGTACTATATTTTATTAGTATGTGTGCTGGCAAATCTGGCTGGCAAGGAATAACATAATTTTTAAGGAGAAGCTAATTCCGCTCCCTTAGTCACAACCCATGTGATTGGCTAACTGGGTGAGTTCCATTCATCCAGAAATATAAAAGCCCGAGCAGGTGGCCCTTCGACAACAAAAGAAGAAAAATGGTTGGCGAAAATAAACTTACCCACTACCCCCCCTAATTTTTCCAAAAAAATCATGCTGACAGCTTCAATATTCCCTCCAAGACTTCAAAAAATGGCTAAATTCTCAAGATAGTCATGTTCTTTGTTTCGATGGTGCATCAAAAGGAATCCCAATGGAGGTAGGTGCGGGCGGGGTATTGTACAACCCTAAAGGAAAAAGAATGCTATGCTACTCCTGGAACTTGGGCGTAACTTCCAACAACATGGCAGAGGCTTATGCGATGTATCAAGGACCACTTCTAGCTCAAGATCGACAACTCAGCCACATAATTATAATAGGGGATTCAAAAAATATAATCCGACATTTTTTTTCAGGAACGGACCCAAATAATTCAAAGTTGAAAAGAATCATCGATAGGACCAGAGCAATCCTATCCACAATCCACTTCTCTTTCTACCACGTCCCATGCGAAAATAATATGAAAGCGGATGAATAGGATGAATAGGCCATATGAAGGTGTTGGGCATGAACCTTTTCTTATCCCCCCCTAATGCCCCAACCATCTCCCATCATCATTCCACTGGCACCAATATCCACGCAATGCTTCAGCTGAATGTAGAGACAGGTAAGCCGAGAGTCAAGCTCGGGGAGAACTTGCAGCCATGAAACCTCTGGCCCATGGGAACTTGCACATAATAGGACAAAAGAATGGATATAATGGATCGCAAGGTGCTCCTCCTTTGTGGGAACCCATCATACCCATCAATACTCTCCCGTTCTGTATACTGCAACATCACCTATGCCTTAACTCCACTTGAGGTGAAGGATTTGGAAAGGAAATCAACCATGATTCAATGCAAGCAAATGCTGGAAGTACAGACCACGTCAACACTTGAACGCCACTCAATTTCTAAGTTTGCATGGAATACATGCACCCAACACATAACCAGAATAAGTAAATTGGAAGGCCAACTCGTGATTCATTGTTACAGCCAACCACAATGGACTGCAAAAGTTTGGAATTTCATATGGGAAGGGAATTTCAAGCGCAGAAGCAATTGGGGAATTTTCCATTGCTCCAACACCAGAGGGATAACAAATGATAAATTTGTGAGCAACGGCCTCACAGGGAGCATCACAGAGAAGTGAAATATCATAGACTGTGTTAAGGGAAACATCAGAGGTAGCTTGGTCAACAACAACAGTGTCAGACACATCACTGTTCGAGGAAGCTCCAACAACAGTGAATAAAGAGGAAGCATAGATAGAGACAACACCAGAGACAACCACAACTGAGGAAAAACTACAGACACCAACATTAGATCTAGCGCCAACCACGACTGAGCCAAAGGAAACACCAACAATTGGAGTGGGGTAATCATAGTCAGTCTTTCTACAAAAATGGCCCAACACCCAGCTTGTGAATGACCGAAGGATGAATTGGTGGAATATAACTTCTCCACCACCTAGCAAATGGCACTCCTCCTGGATTCTCATAACTCCACACTCACCTTCACTCTGGACACACTAGCTGAACATTACACCTTAATAAACCAGTTGCAAGATGAAGTCGAATTCCTCGGACGCCAAGGGGAGAGCATGGAAGAACAACTGGATGCCAGGCCATCCAACTCTTTGGCACAAAGTTAGAATGAGAAAACATGAAGCAAGGCAAACCCAAAACTAATCGATCTGAACGTAGCGCTCGAGCCCCCACCAAAGGAAGACCAATCTTAAGAAGACCAGTAAGGCACTCCACAATTTTGTAAAAATGGCATAAATAAATCTTTTAGAAAGATAGTTCTAGGATAGAATTGAAAAGCTAAGATATCAGTGAAGTAGGCTCAATACTAGACTCATTTTTATTAGTTTTTTTGTGGAAACTTTGTTGTTGATAACCTCTACCAACACCCTCTTTTGTATTATGCGACCTCGATCGTGCCTTTTTCATATATATAAATTTTCATTTTTTGTAATATATATATATATATATATATATATATATATATATATATATATAATTCGTCAACTTGACGTACAAGTGGTTAGTGTTTTCCTCCTATATAACATGCATAAGTTAATGGTTTCTTAAAATAAATAATTCGGCGGGGTTGAAATGATGACCAATTCCTCTCAATTAATATACCATAACTCGCTTCAATATTATAATATTATGTTGCACACAATGCTTCCCACAATATGGGTTCTAGGTTGGTGATAGAAATATCTAATTTTTTTATAGCCTTGCTTAACCTTGAAAACTTTATTTCTATGTTAGTGTTACCTCACATGCATAAGAACTTCGTCCTCCATATTCATGGTTAAAAAAAATCATGCTTTTTCATAAATCATGAAGTTGTTTAAATGCATTAGGATGTTAATGGGTGAATCCATGAATTTTGGTTTCACTTTTTGTGGCAATGTAACACATAAAAATAATGTTTTTATATTCTCAGTTGAGGAATTTTGTAAAGTGGTTGAACGAGTTATTATAACATTGATTGAGCACTTAAGAAAAACCTCGATTGAGGGTTTTTTACAAATTAAAAAAAAGCCCTGATCAAAGTATTGATGGGGGTTAACTAAACCCTCAATCAAGGTCAATATCTCGATCGATGGTTAGAATGTAATATACCTAGGGTATATTAAAAATATGGTTATAATGTAATAATTATTGTGTAATGTAATCATATGTTATATATGGTATTAATGATGTAATAATGATAAATCATGCCATTTTATAAAGGACATGACTTATTACTCCTATGTTACATATGGTATTAAGGATGTAATAATGATAAGTCGTGTCATTTTATAAAGGACATGACTTATCACTCTTTATGAGTATTTATATACATCCATAATATTTATTGAAGCATCCGATCTCTTTTTTCTTTCAAAGAAAAAAGTCTGTAATTTATTAATATAAACAAAATTACAATGTATTATATGTTAGATGCATTCAAAAAATACCTATCATCCTTATACATATCTTTTGATCTCGCATGCTTCTTCACTCTACTCTATATACAGTAACCAAAAATTACTAAATTTTTCTATCATCATTTCCAACTAAACCATAAATAAACACATACTTCCTCACCTATTTATCTACCATCAGTAGTTCTCAGACTTATACAAGAAACTTAAATATAAGTAAACACATTTATATCTAAGACTCATGTGAATAATCAAAGGTGTTTCTTTTTTTCTTTATTGATACCATGCAGGTTCCATGTTCCATCTATGTTCCATCTTTGGAAAGGTCATCCATTATTATGTTCTTATGTCTATAGATGTGTGAAAAGGATGTTTGAGAGAAAGCTAAAAGTAGTGATTGTACATCATTAAACAAGGGTTGTGATGTAAAGTTTCTCAATATTATTTCCTTGGATATCCATTGAATTACAATAAGTGATTCACCATAAGTTTGGATATGAGAAACTCCCGATTCTTGGGCCAATGTTTAAAACCAAACCGAGGGCCATCAACTCACATAAATTATTTGATTCCTAACTAGTTCCATATTTGAATTAAATGCTATGGTTTTGTGATATATACAATATTCCTCATGCTCCACCCCTCAAAGGGGTCCCATGAGAAGCACCATCAAAGTTGTTGGCACGCAATCCTTGGGATTGCATTACTTGTAACATTAATTGTAAATATCAAGAGTCATAGGTGATACAAAGAGTCACCTATTAGGGAAGACCAATATTCACTATTTGTATATTTATTGAGTTTCACATTGATGCAATCACACAAGTGTGGAGTTACACAATCTACCACACCTAGCTTGACAATGGTATTAGAGCTCATGATAACTCCATGATTTGATTACTTGGAATTTCCTTTCTTCTCGTGAACAAAACAATCCTCCTCTATGCTTGCCAATCCTTCTGCATTCTCTGGTCGATCGTTTTTCCCTCTGGA
>SNQJ01S0224704.1:1472-14759 GCA_010110895.2 Picea sitchensis | reverse complement strand
ATAGATATAAGTGGTTCATGACACCGCTTCATCGGTACTTGCTACGTACACATAATAATCCTCACTGAAATTCGGAGAACATGGAGAGGTAAATAAATTTTGGAATATTGAGGACTCAACATCAAGAGCACAACATGTCACTTGTGGGAATTGAACCAGGGTGAGAGGGAAAACACCCCTCAAAACAAACCACTCGATATAAACCTAGTTTTATACACACACACACATATACATAAACTTATTTGAAAAATAAATATTAAATATAAAAAATTAAATTAAAAAACTTAATTTTTTTTATTTACAAGCATATATTTTAAAAATAATAATAATAAAACAAAACAATGAACAAAATTTAATAATTTGTTTTTCTATATTTGCGACTAAAGCTATTATTTGTGTTTTTTTTAATATTTTTTTATTTGCTTTATTTTTAATTAATTGTTTTAGTATTTTTTAAACTTTTGTTTAATATTTTTTTGCCTTTTTAATAATTTTAATTTTTCTTTTAAATTTTTTAATATATCATATTTTTAAATGGACACTTTGAGTGGGTCTAATGGTTAAGAACATGTGTTTCCTCCTAAGAGGTCATAATCTTAAATCCATCAGGGGGTAGGGTAGGGTATGTATACCTACATAGACTTTACCAATCAAATCGCTGAGCAGAGAGGGTCTCATACACCAATTTTGTGTTCGGCTTGATTATGACCTTAAAAAGATTATGTCTACACATATTATGTTTTTTATAATATTTTTTATTTTATTTGCATTAAATGTTTTTTTTTTGTTTGTTTTTTTTTTAATATTTTTCTAAATTGTTTTATAAATGGTATATATTATGTTTTTAATAATATTTTTTTATTTTGTTTGCATTGAATGTTTTTGTTTTCTATTTTTTTTAATTGTTTTTATTTTATTTTTAGATGGTTTTTTAAATGTTATATATTATGTTTTTTATAATATTTTTTTATTTTTATTTTGGTTTATTATAGTATATATTTTTTATGTTTTTATTTTTTATTTTTTATTTTTTATATTTTTTTAAATTGTTCTTTTTGTAATTAAGTTATTTTTTTGTTGTTTTTAGTTTAAAATGTTTATTGTTTTATTTTATTTTTATTTATTTTCCTATTTAGGTTTTCCCTCTCTTTTTTCTCTTTAATTTTTTTTACAATTTTTTTTTGAATAATATTGGGCTTTTAGGTCATCGTTTCTAAAATATTTTAATTTTAAGCCTAGAAAGAAATTTAGTGGGTTCTACTGATAGCCTTTATTTTTCATTTGGGAGTTGATGTTAAGATTTTGGTTCCAACTTCAAAGGGTATTGGTTGTCAAAGCCATAATGTCAAAAACTTGCAATTTTATCCTTAAAAAATGGAGGGCTCTACAAGGAGCACCACTTTTCGATTTAGTGGTTGATTTTACTATTTTGGTTGCAACAATATTGTTTGTCAAGTCTGAAGGTTTCAAAGAAGATATAGTTTTAACCTCAGAAATAAAAAATGGTGATGTTGTTAGTACCACTTTTCGATTCAAGGGTTGATATTAAGGTTTTTGTTGATAACATTACAATGTTGTTAAGGACATGGTTGCAAAAAGTGGTAAGTTTAACCCTGGAAAAAAAAGGTGCTATCGGTAGCACCACTTTTCAAATTAGGGGTTTATTTTGGTGTTTTTGACACAAAAATATGAGTTTTTAGTGCTAGAGTTCTCATTTTGAGGTCACATTTCTCATTAAGTGGGTAACATTGTTTCTGGAGGTGGTCTAAGACTTGAAAAATAAAGGCTCCTATTGAAATGATCATCTTTTTATGGTTGGCCTTCTGGAACATAGTTCTAACTTGGGATAGGTTACAAAAAGGGGGTGAAAATAGACCAAGCATATGTTATATATGTAGGTGAGTGGATGAAAACCTTGGAAATTTAATGATCCACTATCCATATGCATAAAGAATTTGGAAGGATGCCAAAAAAATCACAGGAATCTCAAATGTATGGAATGACAATTTTGTAGAATAATCTTTGAAGAAATTGTTTAGGTAGAAGGAAGTGAAGGCCTTCAAGGCACTACTTTGTATATTATTTGGGGTATTTAGATATCCCATAATGACAATTTGTTCAATGATAAGAAAAGGTGAATCTTTCGAGTATTATCACAAATATATGGTTTAATTCAAGGATGTTTTAGGTCAAAGGTGAAGGAAAAAAGTCCTACGAAAGTTGGGCAGTTTCAAAGGTGAAGGAAAAAAGTCCTACGAAAGTTGGCAATTTACAATAGTTAAAACATATCCTTTGGGTTTCTTTAATGGGGATAATAAACGGCCTTAGGCATTCAACAATGTTGGAGGTATTCTATATATTCCAAATAGTCATTTTGTCAAATTCAAAATAGATTTGAGTACAAGTACTAATAATTATGTTGAGTTGATGGCATTAAGATGTATGTTAAAGTTGGAAAATGAGAAAAGAATTGATCGATTACATGTTTGTGGGGAATCTCTTCTAGTCATAAAATAGATGAAAGGGGATTACCAAATACTAAGTGTTACTCTCATGCCTCTAGTTGACTAGTTAAAATTGATTTCAGGACCTGTTTCAAAGTATCTCATATACTCACATTTGTAGAGAGCATAAGACCAGGGATAATGGAGTCTCCAAGGAAGGACAACAAACTAAAGCTATAATTACGGTATTAGAGGAAACTTTAGATGGTTTTCTCTCTATATCATCATGACAAATCATTTGATGTACAGATGAACGGATACAATTGCCAATAACACTTATATTTTTATGTTGCTTAAAAAAGGATTCAACTTTTTTTCGTATGTTTATTGAGTTTGTATAAAGTCCAAGAAAATGGATAGTTATTTATGTAAGAGCATTTATATTTTTGTTCAAGTTTTGTTGATTTCCGGAGGTAAGGTATATTATCAGAATATGTGGATGTATTTTATGGGTGTCTTGAAGGACAATATGGTCTGTGTCAATCTCTATGAGCACCTAAGGAATGTAATTATCAATTCAGCTATGAATAAAATTTACATTTTTTCCCCTAGAAAAAAATCATTCAATGTATCTTACCTAAAATAACACTAGTGCCATAGTAAGTTGTTATTGTTTTAGGTGGCATGCACTGGTTTGATATACCATTTCATGATGATTCTAGTCATGATTTTCTTGTAAGTTAAGCCAAATTGATACTCATTCTCAACAATATTTATCATCCTCCTTGTGTGCGTGAGATCTCTTGTTGGGTAATCAACGCATAAAGTATATATTACTAATTATTTTATTAAATATTGACAATATAATTATATTATTCTTAATCATTTTTTTTATAAAAACTTATAAAGATTGGCAAACCTTAAAGTTTAATTCGATAAATTTTAAATAAATTAATTTTCCAAAAAAATAACATACTATACTATTACATTTGTACATAAATAACCCACTAAAAAATCAATTACAAACCAAAAATGATTGATGCCCAATGTGTTATCACATGAAGTTGTTAAGGGTCACATGTAGGTTTTTATGGGTCAATTCATCCTTAGATTTTTTGAAATTTTGTGGAAAGTATCATGCTTACACCCTATCTGGAGACATCTACATGCTTATACACCTTTGGCTAAAGTTTTGTGTATTTTGGGATCAACTTGCACAAATCAGACAACTTTAAGACATTTTGTAGCCCCTGGCGCTGTGAAATGATCTACACAAACACACGCTACAAAATTTCATGTAGCAGCTACTATTACAGATTTGATCATAAAACCAAAATGACAAATTGTGTTTCTCTATAATTTTTTGTTGAGGAAGATGATATCCATGTTGAATTGTTGATCATATTTCATCCTGACCTAGTTTGGAATTTGAGAGAAACAATTAAAGCACTAGTGCGTTGCAAAATGTCCTGCAAATTCTCTTTTTGCATAGATGATTGGATAGTCGCCTTGTTGGGAGGTTGCCACCTGTCAAGGAGGGTTCAATTGACTTCTCATGGATCAGTTAGATGTCAAGGGACACTTTCACCTTAGTTTTAGATCCATTAAATACCTCATGTGGTGAGTTGGAAAAAATCTATTAATGAATTCCAACAATGTCCTGAAAATTAATAGTTTGTTGGATTTTTGTCTCTTTGACTATTGCCACCTAGCTTCAAGGCCTAGAATCCAATGGAAGAGATGAGATTAGACCTCCTAAGGATATTTTGATGTTATTTTATATTTAAGAGAGGAGGGATCTCTTGGAGAGGGGTTGGATTCATAAGCCAAGAGAGGCTAGAGAGAGTAGGAGCAGTTTTAGTTGCTCATTTGTAATCCTGAGAGCATGGGTTGTATTCATTACTACTATTAAAGAATGCCAAGAGTTGTTATTTTCATATGTTATTTTTTGTTTTATGTGTCTTCTTATTTGAAATATATCATAGTTTTGAGGATCTAAATCTTTCAATGGTTTATGGATTCCTAAGCACTAGAAGATATGTTGTATTTTTCCGATCAATCATTGTTTATATTCAAGTATTTGTTGATTCATTAAACTAAGAGGATATCTATTTAGTGAGAATTATATCTTCGACTTTCCTTCTTTATCTTTCTATATATCAACATATGATATTATTGTCTAATTAGGAGCTTAAATACCTTCGATGAACAGAGTGTTTATGACTCCATTACCCAATGGTCCATCACTGATCTATAATTAACTTGCTGCCTTTTCTCTTGATTTTTCTCACTGATCCACTTGAATTTAAATCCTATTTAAATCAATTTCCATGTTACCAAGCTTACTCCCATTTGTAGTCTGGGATTGACTCTTGGAGAGATAACATAAATGGCGTCGTTTCTAGGGAACGAAGTGTGAAGCTAGCTTCCCTAGGGGAATGACATAGATCTAGCTCTTTATGATAGGAAAGAGAGGGACACAAAAATTGACTGTAATTATCTACCTGGCAACTCCACAATCAAAGACTCGACTAGGGAGCATATTGTTGACAGAAAGATGAAGGGGAAAAAGTGTAAAACCAAGTATCATTTCATTAGTTCTCTACATGAACTCTTGTTCTTCTTTTTCATCTCTTTCATGTCTTTTCCTTTACATATAAAGAGGATCATCTTGTGCTTTGTTTATTCAGATGATCATCATCCTTCCTTTATATATTCATCCTTGAAAGAAGAATACCTACCTTATGCATGTGTTGTATATGTTGATCTTGTATCCTCACCTGAGCCTATTCATAAGTATGATCTTTGTATTCAAATCCCTCTTCGAATTTGATCACCCTTGTAACCTTGAGGAGGTTGAAATTGATTCAAATCCTTCACAAATCTCATCACCTTCTGTTGTTATTGTTGAACCTTGCCATCATATTGTTAAACCTCATATTCATCCCACTAGTTTTCAAACTAGAATGAGAGGCACGACGTTTAAACCTTTAAGGCTTCCATATCACCTTCATCCTTATCCTCTTGATTTCTTTGAGTATCTTCCTCGGTTCTATAGTGAAGATCATGTTATAGATAAGAGGAATTTGGAATCCTTTGAGAACTTTGTTTATCAGTTTGAGATAGTACATGATGATGTTATTATGAGGTTGTTCTCCAAATCTTTGTTTGGAGATGTTGTTGGGTGGTTTAAAGGTTTGGGAACCGATTCTATTGGTTCTTGGGTCGAGCTATGCAATGCATTTTTAAAGTGTTGGGGTGAGAGCAAGTCCCTTGATTAGTACTTGGATTATTTTAATTCATTGAGGAGAGGGGAAGAGGAATCCTTAGTTGTCTTCAACTTGAATTTTTACATTGTTTATCATATCATGCTAGTGGAAATCCGACCTTCTGATACTGTTTCCATGGTGTACTATGAAATGGCTCAACATTCAGATCTTTTCCTTCTCCCGAGAGAAAGGAAATATGCATCTTTAAGACGCTTGTTTGAAGATGCAGAGGAAGTCGAGGAGAACATATGGGCTTGCAATAGGATTCGATATCAAGCATACTTTGAAAATCCACATGCACAAGAGGAGCAATAGGACCATGAGTATGTTTTACATTTGGAATAGGATTCTTCAGTATTCTCAGAAATTTCTATGGACAAGGATGCAAGTCAAGCTTATGATTAGTTTTCAAAATGTTGATCTTATTATAACTGATGATTTCATACATAATTATATGTTCTCGTCTAATCATTATCAGTGTGATTTAAAGCCTATTTTACCATCATCTTGTGATCATCATGCTGAAAACGAAGAGACTACAATTGTTGATGATTAAGAGTTGATTTTGAAAGAACAAGAAGGTTATCCATTTGAAAGCAGAAAGGCATTTGTGGATGAGAAATTATTTTTTGTGGATCAACATGCTTCTGAACTTGGTTTTAAGGATCCATTTTCATCCTTGTTAGAGTCTTACATTTCAAATTTTCTAAAAAAATTCAAATTGCATTATTTCACCAATATTCATGGGTGGGCATGGTTTTCTGAGGGAGTTTATGTCACTGTTGCTATATTTATTTTATTATTAATTGATCAATGACATAGATGAGATCATCTCAGTCATCAAGTTACTTGAATGGTTACTGTGGAAATTTGCTTTTACTTGACCAAGTTGCAATTTTGGTTAGGGTAGGGTAGCATAGGTAATAAGCTCACTTCCCGAGCCTTTCTTTCCTTTAGTTTGTAGCTGGTCTTTTAGTTTTCTTGAATAAGTGGTAGTGTTTTACAACGTTTAGATATTGGTTGCATAGTTGACTCCATAACTCAACAACTAAGGCACTGGAGTTGCAACAGTTCATAGAGCCTCATAAGGAGGACTCTATCCCCTATGGAGCCAATGTTATCACATGAAGTTGTTAAGGGTCACATGTAGTTGTTATGCATCAATTCATCCTTAGATTTTTTGAAGTTTTGTGGAAATTATCATGACTACACCCTATTTGGAGACATATACATGCTTATACACCTTTGGCTAATTGTTTTGGGTATTTTGGGCTCAAATTTCACAAATGAGACAACTACAGGACATTTCAAAGCGCCTAGCGCTGTGAAATGATCTACACAAACAAGCGTTATAGAATGCACTATGGAATTTCTTGTAGCAGCTATTGTTACATATTTGATCATAAAACCAAAATGGCGAAGTGGGTTTCTCTGAAATAATTTCTAGCGGAAGATGATATCCCTGTTGACTTGTTCACCAAATTTCATCTTGACCCAGTTTGGAATTTTAGAGAAACAATTAAAAGACCAGTGCGCTGTGAAATGTGTTGTGAATTATTTGTTTTGCATAGCTGATTGGATATTCACCTTGTTGGGAGGTTTCCACCTGTCAAGGAGGGTTCGTATGACTTCTCATGGATCAGTTAGATGTCAAGGGACACCTGCACCTAATTTTTAGCTCCATTAAATACCTCATGCATGTTAGATCATGTTGTCATTGATGCCAATGATTTGATTGATTAATTTCAAAGGATTGATGTCAAGTGATTAAGTGATTGATTGATGTCAATGGATTGATTGATAGGCTTGATGGATTGATGATTGATGAACAATGTATATGTATTGTCCTTCATGAGAATGATAGATGTCAAGTGGAAACCAATTGATGAAGAAGGATCAATAAGTTATCATTGATATGATGTATAGATGAAGATGGATTAATGGGTTTTCATTGATACATGATGAAGATGGATTCTTTGATATATGATGCATATTTTGTTTGATATAAAGATGACTCATTATTTTTGTCATGGTTGATAAGGTTCACAAATGGATGAAATCCAAAGTGGTCCCCTTATGGTGAAAGACCTCATGGGAAGATGCTTTACAGTTGACTTGTCCTTGAAGTATGATTGGAGGACCCATGCTTGAGTATGGAATAATGAGATGAAGATCAGTGAATTTGTCAAAGAAACTATCCTAAATGGATAGTTCTTTTCATGCTATTTTCGGTGGTACGTGGAATGTCACATAACTCCTCATGGTTTCAGAGTTATGGATTTACAAAGTTAGAGGACCCCCACATGATGGCTTGAAGATCCAAAAGGTCAAAGAAGTAAAAGTGCTTGAAAAGAAGAAATCATTATTTAAATAATAAAGTGAAGTGGTAAAGAAGAAATGATTATTTAAATGATAAAGTAAAATGACAAAGTCAAAGAAGACTATTTAAATATTAAAGTGAGGTGACAAAATCAAGAAGGAATATTTAAATGATAAAGTAATGGAGAACTTTCTATTTATTGAAAGTGGTTAACCCTAAAATGAGGAAAATAGGTTAAGTGACCTAGAAGATGAAGAGTATAAATAAGAGGCTAGGGTCTCTTGTGAAATGTACATTTTTGGGAGTATCTCTTGTGTATGTTTTGTGAGTATCTCTTGAGCATGATTGAAGATCTATTATGAGAAAGAGAGCATGAGGAGGATCTCATGGATGCATCAAAATTTCTGCAATGTCTCAGATCTTGATGAAAAAAGTCACGGAGCTTCAGAAATCCTAGTTTTTGAGGTATACGTAGGCTGTAATGGGCTAGAGCGCATACACACATGGGTTGTATGAAGACAGGGTGCGTAGAGTGGATAAAGTCATGGTGACTTGTGTTTGAGCTGATAACTGACTGCTGAAGACTGAAGCAGGTTAAAGATATGCACTCTTTGGGCTTAGATCTGCCACATACATTTTGGTATGGTGATATTATTGTCTTGATGGATATTCTTGTTTCTTTAGTGAATTCTTAAGGCATTCTTGGTATGACTATTATGATGTGGTTTGAGTTGGTTGATGGAGTGAGAAACACTCTTATGATTCCGTATTGATATGATGGTTATAGTATACTGGTTGTTTACACATGTTTGAGTGGCAGTCATATTGTATGATTGAGAAGCATGAATAAGCTATTGGAGAGCCTGGATGTGTGGCTGGTGGTTAGTTTGGACAGTGAAGGACATAAGAGAATGTGATTGTTGGTTGCAGAGGATATGAGCATGTGAAGCAAAGAAAAATCCTAGTTGCTCAGAAGTATAAGAATGTTGCATTATAGACTGGCCACATAGATACACGGGCTATAATGAGCCAGGATGTGTACACATGTGAGTTGCACTAATGACAAGTTGAATACCTGTGACAGATTGATATATGTGGATGATTGTTTCCTCATCTCAGTTGGTGGTGAGGGTGTAATTTGAGTCTTGCATATAGAGCTGGTGCTCTTGTAGAGCTGTACTCTATTCATTTGTTGCTGAAAAACCCCAAGGATTGTAGTCCGTAATAAAAAGAAAATTTTACATACATATTGTGTTGTTTGTGTTCCTTTTGGTGATGACTTATTGATGATATATGTTGTTGATATATGTTCACATCTAACTAGTTATCAATGACATCAATGAGTAATGAGTAAATGTTGAATGCTAACTAATGAGTTTTGAGTAAGAGGGAAGTTTTTGAAAAGACCTCCACACTCATTCACCCCCCCTCTAAGTGTGGTAGGTGTGTCCAACAATTGGTATCAAAGTGGGCCTTCACTATAATCCTTAACAATATTGGAGGAGATCCATGGACACACAAATGACTGATGAAGTTCCAATCCTTTATGAGGAAAAATATTCTACTTGGAGAATAGATATGAGAGTGCATTTGAAGGAAATGGGAATAGGTATATGGAAGGTAGCCATTGGTGGATCAGTTTCATTGAAGAACAAGTCAATGTATGCAGCTCTAAGAGAAGGAAAGAAGAATGAGGCATTGGCTCTCAAGACCATTCTTAGTGGACTCTCAACCCCTATCAAAGAGAGCATGGGACAATGCACTTCCACCAAGGACCTATGGCTAAATCTAGAGGATACATATCAAAGAAAAAATGAAGACCTTGAAGACAACTCCATCGAGAAGAATGAAGGTAAAGAATCTCCAAAAATGCTTGATTGCATTATTTATAAATGTGATTTTGGTAAAATGGAAGATCTTGAAGACATTCCAAATGAAGGCAACGAATCATGTGATGATGTTGGCAAAGAGGAATATCTTGAAGACATTTCAAATGAAGGTAAAGAATATCCACAAACCCTTGATTAGAATAATTCAAAATGTGATGATGTTGAATTTTTCTCTACTAGTGAAGAAGATCTAGAAGTAGTTTGGATAAAATTGGTTGATTGTTATCCCATGCAAGAAGTAGAAGAAAAACTATTGGAGCTTAAAGAGAAAATTGAAAGAAGTCTATATGAATATAGGAATGACCACTACTATATAGACTATAGCTATCTTTCGGATAACACTAAGAAGTTTCTTAAGAAGAGTCAAAGACAAATATTAAAGTTAAAGGGAATGCTCGAAGAATAAGAAGAGAATAATAAGACTCAATTAGAAGAAAAGGAAGAAGAGATCACAAGCCTAAGAAATGAAAAAGAATATAAGAAGTTAGATGATGAGATTAGAAAATGTCTTGAAACTATTGTTCATATCAAGACCCAAATTAAAGAAGCCAAAAGGTTAGAGGAACTATTGAAGGATCAAATATATGAAAAGGAAGAGTCATGCCATAAATTAGAAGCTGAAGTTGTTGATCTTAGAAAGAAAATAGAGAAGTCAAATAAATTCTTGAATAGCTCACAAATCTTGAGTGAGATCTTGGAAATCCAAAGATAACCAAATGATAAAGCAGGTCTTGGATACAAGAAAGAAGCTACACATGCCGAAGAAGGAACCTCAAAGAAGCATGAGGTAAGTTCATAAAAGGATGAAGACAATGTTGCAAATCAACCATCTACACAAGGAAAAGAAAATTTCAAAAGAACAAATCAAGGAAGACATCAAGAAGCTATCTCTAGGACACCAAAGCAAATGCATGAAAGTATTTTTCATGGGCATTGTTATTCATGTAATGAATATGGTCACAAATATTTTGAATGTAGAGCTTATGAAAGGAGATATAATGGAATATTTTATAACACCATAAGGTGTTGGAGATGTGATCAAGTAGGACACATTTCTGTTCACTGTAACACCATGAGATGCTACATCTGTAGTGGATTTGGCCACAAATCCCAGGATTGTTGGAACACAAGAAGAAAGTCCATGATGAGAACTTCACATAGCATGGCTAGAAGAAGGAATGAAGTAAGGAAGGGAGAAATCTTTGAAAAGATGGATGCTCAGAGCTCAAGTTCTAAAAAGCAGGGACAACTTCAAAAGTGGGTGAAGAAGACTGAGCAACCAGAGCAGAATAGAATCCTTAAAGGAAGCTATAGTAAGTCATCTACTGAAGCATACATGGGTGAGAGTGGTATCAGTCATGTACATACGCAGGTTGACCTTGAATAGGTCACGTACATATGCGAGATGTTGTGGATCAGGCCACGTATATCTGGTAAAGCATTGGGAAAAAGGAAATGCACATGGGTTGCAACTTGATGTGATGGTATAACACTCTATTGTAGGGTCTGACATTATTTGTTGCAGGTTCTGACATTGTTTGTTGTAGGTTTTCATGATTCTATATTGGATTATGTAATGTGATGATAAAAATAATGAAAGGCCATCTTGGATGCATTGCACTAACCCATGAGTATGGATTGAGGAATTTTTTGTTGAAGAACAATGTTGGTTATGTCAGTGAAGTTATGGCACCTTGGTTATGTGATATATCTTGAGATATCATTGACCTATTGAAGAATACTACTAGTAAATGTGTTGTTGGATTCTTAGTATTTGTTGTAGTGAATGGAGGATTGATTTGTTGGTGTACATGGCTGGTACATACTTTGATTTTCATTGATATATCTTATGATGTATTATTGAAAGATTACTTGTTGGATATCTTGGTGCATGCATTTGGCATATGAATGAGCTAAATATTGGGACATGTAGTTGGTGATTTGATGAGGTGATCATGTTGCACATCATTGATGAGTCATGGCTTGATCTACATTTGATGCATGATTGATACATTGGTAGAGGCACCTACTAGCAGTTTGCTTGGCACATGTTTTATGGAGGACTTGGCATACATGTATGAGGATTCATCATGTTGGTGCATGGTTGGCATGTTTTCTCGGTACAAGTAGTGATATATGTTGATGTACATGTTTGATATATGTTTGGATGATGAGTACTTGGCTAAAAGTACATCATTGGTATTACTTGATCAACATATATTTCGGTACATGATACATTTGGTGTTTGTGGCACTTGGTTCATGGTAGAGACATACCATGAGTGATATAACACTTGTTTGAAAGTTGGTACATACACATTTGCTTGGCATGATGGTAGATGCATATGGTTGGAAAATTCGTGGATGCACATGGTTGGCATATTGGTGGATGCACATGATTGGCATATTGGTAGATGCACATGTTGGCATGATGATGAAGGTATATGGTTGATACATTCCATGGATGATATCTTATGGCACATTGTATGGTGTTGGTGTACATGGTTGATGTACATGGGTGTTGTGCATGGTGGGCACACATTTTGGTACAAGATGTACTTGGTTGATATTTTTCTCATGATTCTCTATTTCATTGTTGAAATATCATTTGCTTCATGATGTTTGGTATTGCATAAGTTTGATTCATGTAGAGGTTCAAGGATCGTCATGTGGTAGGGTATTTCTCATCTTGCAGATAAGGGGAGACATACCAATAGGGGGAGTCATTCTTCTTCCCATGATTCTAGGAGGAGATATTTATTAGATGCATACAAAGAAAAAGCCCTATGTTTGAAGAAAGAGCACAAAGGCATTATTCGAGGGGGAGCGATGGTCATAGGGGGAGAATGAGCGATGTATTTTGAGCATTACATCAGATTGATATCCCTTGTTCAAAAGGGGAGAGATTATTCATAGGAATCCAAACAAGGGGACCATCCCCAAGGAGAGTTCAAGCAAGGAGAGCATCCCCAAGAGGACAATGGCCCTTTTCCATTGATGTCAAAGGGGGAGAGATAGTCACATTGATGTGATTGATGTTTATTGATAGGGAGAGATAGTCTGATGGGGAGAGATAGTCATATTGTTAAGATTGATGACTATTGATGTAGAGCATGCCTTGTCTACATGTTGACATCAATGATTGGTGTTGACATCAATTATTGGTATTGTCATCAATTCCAAAGGGAGGGATTGTTGGATGATGTTGTCATTGATGCCAATGATTTTATTGATTAATGTCAAAGGATTGATGTCAAGTGATTAAGTGATTGATTGATGTCAATGGATTGATTGATAGGCTTGATTGATTGATGATTGATGAACAATGTATATGTATTGTCCTTGATGAGAATGATAGATGTCAAG
>SNQJ01S0224703.1:0-21314 GCA_010110895.2 Picea sitchensis | reverse complement strand
AGGGCACCAACCCTAGGAAGCACCAACTCCCTCTTCTTGAGGGCACCAACCCTAGGAAGCACCAACTCCCTTGTATTTAGGGCACCAACCCTTGGAAGCTCGAACTCCCTTATCTTTTAAAATTTGATTAGTAAGGATATGAATCCTTCCATGCTCCTCCCTTCCATCCTCACTGCATAAGTATCTTCAGCTTTCCTTTTTGGACTATGTTTTTTCTTTTGATCTTCTGAAATGGACTATAGAGACATTTTCTTCTCACCACTCTTTCTCGTTTATATACTCTTCCAACTAGTGTGAGCTATGAAACATTGTGTCCCTTTGTTTGGACCATCTCACCTCTTCATTAACAATAATCTCGTTTGTTTTTCTTTATTCAAATATTATCGAGAAGCCTTTTCAATTTAATAAAAATGCTTTTCGTTAATCGATCACAGGTATGGATCAATTTCATTTAACTTAATTTCATGTCTCTGCAAATATTGCAGAAATCAAATTCTGTAGAGGCGCTTCCTTCAAACCATTTACATATGACCATAGGCACAGGACCACGGGCTTATTAATTTAAGTGTTTCATCTTCTTTCGCCCTTTGTTTCTTTATTCCATACGACCACAGGTGGTGACCAAGCACTAAGCCAAGTGATTTCTTGATCACTTATTAAAATTAGCGATCACTTTTGAATGTCACGATGATATTGATGGTTCTCATTTACTTTGAATCTTTAGCTATTCGTGGCTCCTGAATTCTAGAGTAGAAATTCCTCAGAGTGATTACCTATCGAATAAGTCATAAAGTGGTGGTGACCGCTTGTTGTTGATTAACACCTCCACTTATGCTATCCTTCCACTATGCTTGATCATCAGTTGAGAACGCTCCCAAAGTAGATCAACGGTTAGCGTTGACTTCGGCCTTTGGTGCTTCGGGTGATTTCTCCTTATCAGTCCTTCAATATTCTGGAGTTCATTTTTCCGAAGTAGATTGGACAGTTGGATTTTATTTTCACAATGAACGGTTCTCATTCATTTCGGAACTTTGGGACTTTGGGTATTTTCTGGTGGTGAAACTCCCGAAGTGACTAAATTGTTGATGTCACTTGTTAACATGGCACTGACTGAGTGGTTTCCATATGTCACTTATATTCGTGAATTACGTATACCTGAAATGCCAACTGCACTTTTACACTTCTCATCATTTGATTACACCATATGTCCTTGCTGATGTGGATCTCCTCATGTGGCACATGTTCTTCTTCTAGATCTAACAGTTGTCCTAACTCTAAAATCGACGACTGAGAGTGACTTCGGAACTTCGGCCTTCAGGTGAAATCATATGTTATGAATCCTTGTTTGCTGAAGTGGTCAGTGTCAAAGTTGACCACTATTCTAATCCAACAACCATCATGTATTGTCTAGATCTGATGGTCCTCATTTAACCCAAAAAAGATTAACTCAATCCAACAACTATCGGTAATTTGGGTATTCGGGATCTCAGGCCTTTTTTCTTGATTATACTATCCTTCTACTTTCCTTGATCCAACGATCGGTATATTTTCTGAAATGTTCCTTAGATTAGATGGCTTGCGTCTACTTTGGGACACTTTGTGGCTTACCCTGTCCTTCCACTAAACTTGATCCAACGGTCAGGATACTTCCCGAAGTGTTCCTCAAATCGGACGACTCATGTCCACTTCGGGAATTCAGCCTTCAAGTAATCTTACTTGTTCTCAACCCTTTTCTGCCAAAGTGGTCAACGCCGAAGTTGACCACTGCTACCTCGGTGCGCTTTGAATAGATAAATGGTCTAGGGGTTTTCCAGATCTGACAGTTGATGGGAGTTCGTAACTCTGGGGATTCAAACTTGGTATTTTCTTATCCTATCCTTCCACTTTAATCTATCTGACAATCCTGGATCGTCAAGGGGTCCCAACTAGCAAGACATTTAAAACTATCATCGGGTTCCACAATGGAAACTGCTCGTTGGTAGTGGAACTAATTCCAACCTTAGATCTATTGGTGGGTGACCATCGAAGGTCAGTGTGGACTGTGGAACCCTAAATTTCACGTGGTTTATCTTTTCGCCTAAACTCCGCAATTGAAGTTATGTGATTGTTGTTGGATCAACCACAATCGTCGATATTTGAATCGATGAAATCTGACGGTCTAGAATAATTGTGGGATTGGAAATAATGTGTATTTTAATTCTCCCTTCATGCTCTGCAATCAATCCATGCCCTTGATCTGGTGCTTGCGTATCCAATGGTCCTGGTTTGTCATGTGGAGATTTCGATCTCGATCACTTTTCTACAATGTGATTTCCCTTCTGAGCTTCATGTGCATCATCGGCTGTTGACATCAATGACAATACATCAATGATAGTATTTCCAACAATCTCTCCCTTTGACATTGAGGGAAACACTCTAAATTCATACAAACTCCCCCTGTGATGATGTTTTTTTCTATGAAGTTACTCTCCCCCTTTGACATCAATGGCAAAGGGTTGCTCCCCCTATCATTCTTCTTTCTTTGCTTCTAACTTCTCTTCCCCTTTGTTTCTAAAAATGGTTGTTCTTCCTGACAAGATCTCTCACCCTATCATCTCTACAGGATGCCATGTATACCACTATATACATCCTATTGCTTCCGTTGCAGATATTGTTGTCCTACTGGAACACTAAGCAACTGAATCTTATACTTTTCAAACGACCTTTCGACCTATCCATTGCTTCTCATCGCTCTCTAGCCAGATGTATCCATCTTTATACAAGATGCTTCTTTACTGTAGACTACTCTTAAATTCATCCAATAGACTTTATACGTTTTTTGCCACATGACTTGGCTTGCTAATAGAGTGTCATCTATTCAACTAGAAATCATCTAGTTATCCAACCAACTCAGGCACACATTGACCAACCCATACATATTTGAGATTTTCTCTGTCACAATCACTGTCTCTGAAATTTCAGTTTCGAGTCTATTCATTTTCAAACGTGTACTTAGTCTATCATCACCTCACTGCTGCAAAATTTTCCATTCATTCCATTTCTTGCTCACATGGTAACTTCCATTTAGGGTTTTGTTATAACCCTAAATTGCACCAGACATACTTACCTGGCATCAAGTCATCTCAGACTCCTTCTTTGCCCAAACACTACTAAACAACTCTTCTTAAAAATCCTCTTTATAAAGTCCCACGCACCCTACGCCATTGTTGCATGCGTGTACACTCTAGCTACTCCAATACAACCCGCATGTACCTACAAAAGCATGAAAAATGGAAAGTTGTTGACGAAACACACAGTTTTGGGAAAGTGAACTAAACCTTTCGACCATGCATGGCCGATCATTCGACCAAATACCTAGCCCTTTCTGGCCTATAAAAGAAGGGGTATGGGTCCCATTTGAAAGGAGGAAAATCATAGTAAAGAGATTATACCCAATTGAGCATTCCCCTTGTCCCAACCTTTAGCCATCCTTGTGCAAAGAGAAGTATAGAGAAAAGTAGTTGGAGGACAGTTGAAGAGGAGCCCAGGACCAGGTTTGTGGAGCAGTGGTCAGCTTCATCATTGTAAGTTGCTTTAGTGAAGTTAATAATAAAGAAGTATTTTTCCCGTCCCACCATATGAGGTTTTCATTGTTTATTCCGTACACGTTGATTAAATCTTTAACCCATTAATCTGTAGATCAAATGCATGTGGAGTTCTTTGTTTTTCTTTTGTGAATGCAGGTCATCCTTGGGAGGAGAGTTGCAGTCAAAGAGCGACCAAGCGTGAAGAGGGATCGATATCAAATGCCGGAAATAAGGTGTGTTCACTTGATCTTCTTAACTACGTATTTGCTTAAGAATAATGGGGATTACGTCTGGGATGATGGTAAAAAGTAGGAATCTTTAGGTATTTTCCGCATGCATGATAAAACCCTAAGTGTTATTCCATAGAGGGATTTTCCACTCACAACAGAATTGGCGACCATACTGGGGAACTCTAGGGTTTCTGGGAATATTTTTTCTTGGGTATTTTTAAAAACTGGTTTCATTCCTTGTTTTTAAAGTTTCTGCAAAAGCCTGAGCTAACAGAGATTCTGGTCTTCCATACCAGTTATCTTTATTTCTTTGCTTGACTATATTTTTTTTTTACGGCACCCACAGAGGTACACATGGCCTGTATAAGGTCTGCACGTGTGTACACATGCCCTACCTTCACACAACCCACATGTACACGCTAGCTGAGGAAGTGTCAGTCGCGTGTATGATTTTAGAAAATTTCTTTTAGGGAGGCAGTCATCCTCTCCCCTGTCAGAAGTAATCCTTCTCAGGGGTTTTTTGGAACTCATTCTAGTCTTTGTTGTTTGCAGTTTATAGCTTGTCCACCTCAGATTGGTTTGTTCTATGAAATTTTCTTTGAATTGTTTTCTTTTTTCTGTCAAAGTGAGTTTCTGAGTCTTCAAGAGATTCTGGTCCTCAATACCAGTAGTCTCTACCAGTGCCTGATTGTTTGTCTTTTCATTTTTGAGAGTTTTAGAAGTATGTGCGGCCTGCATAAGGTCTGCACGCATGTACACGCGCCCTGACTTTACACAGCTCGCATGCACACGCTGGTTGTTGAACTGTCAGCAACGTGCTTGTTGAAAAAAAATTTGTTTAAGGAGAGGCAGTCATCCTTTTCTTTGTCAATAGTTTATCCCTCTCAGGTTTTTTGGTCTCTGTCATAACAGTCAGTAGCTTAGGTTCGATCACAGCATTAGCTTCCTTTTTCATTAAGAAGTTTCCTCATTTTTTTCCTTTCATAGGGTTTTTAGACAAGTGTGAGAGTCATTTTTAATCTGCTTGTGTGTCATTTTTAGAGTGACTTTTGTGATCTGCGCTTAGGCCAGAAGTTTTTGTGGTCTTTACTTGTTGATATTTTTCCTTTTGCTTTGTGAGCATTCAAATAAAAAAAAATCTTTTATTTCTTTGTTTGGTTAAATAGTTGTCGGTTTGCATTAGTAACCAAGAAAAGTCTTTGCTTTCATAAGTTCTTGACGATTTACTTAGACGATAAGTAGCTCGTAGTCGATTGAAATGTTGTTTTGATTTTGTTGTTCAAAGATCTTAGAAAAAATTATTTTGAAAAGTTGGTTAAAGAATTTAAAAGAGAAAATCTGAAGTTGTCAAGAAGTGTTTTGTTTCAAGCTCTTTGTTTATCTTTCTTTTTGTCTCTCAAAACATCACTAGTTTCACTATCATAACCTTTGACTTAAGAAAAGCCATAAAAATTAACGCTAAATCTAAAATTAATTAGAATTTTTATGTTTGTAAGGTCAACCAACTAGTTTAGGGTTAGGGCCTTGAATTAGGTTAGAGAGGAAACTCTTCAAGGCCATTAAAACAAACATACGAGTCTGTGATAAGGAGTGTAGAAGTCCAGTGACGTGGAAATTATCTGGGAACCCCCTCTAATACAGGGGCTAAACACGATGTCGTGTGCGGAAAGGTAGCGGAGATAACCCCTCCAAAGCTAGACCAAGCATAGTCGGGAACACATATAGAGGACTTGTCTTGGGATTCCGTTGATCACATTTGCCAAGGATCTTTGTGGGTCTTGAATCTGTTCAAGGTCCTCAGTCATCTTCCAGAACACTTTCTTTCGATACCCTTGATAGGTTTCGGGCTTGATACCCTGCTCATTGTGGTCCACCTGACTGTCAACTATACCCGCCTAGTGATTGTTCATGAGTTGGCAACCTAGTTGCCTTTATTTTAGGGACTTACACAGGTGACCGCGGGGGTATACCGAAGTACCTTTCAGTCATCAAGCCACGCTTTGTAGAGTATACCCGAAGGGTGCTTTCGAATTCGAGTTGCACTTGCACCAGTAAGTTGCTCTAGTGTTGGTTGGTGTAACTATTCTTCCAACTAGTTAGTCATTTKCTTGATTTTCCTTTAGGAACTTTTAGTGTGTGCTCTGTGCTCCCTAGTTTTCCATAGTGAGTTAGTCARTTGTGGMTTTGGGGTCTCTRACCTAGGGTGGTAKACYRCCCACTCCRCYGGTYGMRAGGACTTTTCRGTYTTCCRMTTARRARCRTGGAGYCRCCTCTTTATAKGYGTTGTTTTGATAACAYTGGTTCTTYAGAGTCWGTGTGTGARMCTTTTACRRATTTGAAYGATCTCGCAMRGGGAGAACCTMTGCATAAKATCTTCATGGMTAAAKTTCCCAGYGATACYAACCAAGGAGCCCCTTCACAAGGGGATTCTTGTGCTTTTCCCTTCTTCGGAAACGTTGGTGTCCCTTTGATGGCCACTTTGTACATTCCTSGTTTGAATGTGGGATTACCRGTTTGGTTGGGTGCCATTCCAAATATCCAAAATGCTCTTGACGCTTACCAGTTAAGCACTTTATTTCATGGGCATAATGTTSATGTTCCTTCATCAGAAAATTGTTCTCCTCCTCCTTCTCCCGCCTCTAGTGAAAGTASAGTTACTAGTAACCGGAAGTCTAAATGAAGTAGAAAGTGGAAGAATAGGAAGAAGAAATCACCAACCTTTGCGAGTAATGTTGGAGATAGGTCGAAAACCTCTGCAATTCACATTGAAGACCAGCACCTAGCCTATGCAAGTCATGTTGGGGGCAAGCACCCACCCTCTACAAGTCATGATGGGGGAAAAAGTCCATTCACTGCTAGTCATACTAGCAATAGGTCTGTAGCCTCTGCGAGTCATGTTATCGACCCATCACAAACCTCTGCAAGTCATGTTGGAGATGTGAACCTACCCTCTGCAAGTCATGCTAGGGGAAAAGTCCAATCCCTGCTAGTCATATTGGCAATAGGTCTGTAGCCTCTGCAAGTCATGTTATCGACCCATCACTAACCTCTGTAAGTCATGTTGGAGATGTGCAACCAACCACTACTAGTCATGTTGGGGGAATTAATTATGTTGAGAAACCTAGACGGATAGGACGTAAGCCTAAGTTCCCTTGTAATATTTGTAAGGGATATCGCCTTACTCATTTGTGCCCTGGCATTCTAGAGGTAAAAATATTGTGGTCCATGTCTGCAAGCTCTTCTGATTCTAAGTCTTTTGAGGTTTCCTCGCAGTCTATTCAACCAGTGGTTGAGAAAGTGGTCACGTTGATGCAGTCATTGGTTGATCACACTCCTCGTTTGGGGGGTGAGGTGCCTTTAGACCTTGTATTCCCTCAGCCTATTCATCCATTGGTTGAGAAAGTGTTCATGCTGATGCAGTCATTGGCTGATCCCACTCCTACTTTGGGGGGTGAGGTACCTTTAGACCATGTAGTCTCGCAATTTATTCAGCCATTGGTTGCAAAAGTGGTCATGTCGATGCAGTCATCGACTGATCCCACTCCTCTTTTGGGGGGTGAGGTGCCTTTATACGATGTAGTCTCGTAGCCTATTCAGCCATGGATTGCAAAAGTGGTCATGCCGATGCAATCATCGGCTGATCCCACTCCTATTTTGGGGGGTGAGGTGCCTTTAGACCATGTAGTCTCGCAACCTATTCAACCATTGGTTGCAAAAGTGGTCATTCCAATGTAATCATCGGATGATCCCACTCTTCTTTTGGGGAGTGACTTGTCTACTGACTATGTTTTTATCATTTCCGGTTCAGTATTTTCAGAACAAGGGGGCATTCCACTCGCTCCAATCACACCCCCTCCAATCCCTAGGATGGTTTCCTTTGATTGGAATGACCTTGTTGAGCCTTGTCTTCCTTCCTCTGCACCCTTTCAAATAAGGGTTGAAGTTAATTCAACAAACATTTATCGATGTATTGGGGATGAAGGAGCCTCTACAAGTATTTTATCCTCTTCGGTTTGTAGAGTCTTGGGTTCTCCCAAGCTTGTGTCTGCTTCACATGAGTTGTTGGCTTTTGACAGATGTCCTAGTGAATATTTGGGGGTTCTTCCATAGTTTCCTATCTCGTTAGGTGGGAAGATTTTCCGTGTCGATGTTATAGTGATGCAAGGCCTGTTAGATTTCAATATGATTCTCGGGCGTGATTATGTATATTCTATGAATGCTATGGTATCTATGCTCTTTCGGGTGATGCACTTCCCTCACAAGGAAAGAATTTTCACTATTGACCAGCTGGCATCTGATAATCACCATCCTAATTCAGCGTTAGTTTAGTCTACCCCTTTATATGTTCCTAGTGTTCGTGTAGACTCCACCCCACCACAGGTTAATTATGTGGCATCTTATCCTCGGTGTTCAATTGCTTATGAGCAGGAACCTGTGAAATCATGTTTCCTTCTCAAGATTTGGAATCAACAATTGATCCATTGGTGTATCCAATGGGGGCATGGGATCCATTGCTTCCCCCTCTTGTTCCAAGTGGGCTTGAGTATCCTTCTGAGTCTGATCTCGATATTAGTATATCATCAATCCCTCGTGATCGTGATTCTTCACTGATAGACTTTGTTAGTCCTGGTTAGAACCTCCATCGTCATATGGAGTATGGTCAGTTTACTTCACCCTTTGGGACTGTCAACCCTCGTTTGTGTGATTTCTCGGATTTTGAATTGCCTTTAGATGAGACTATCCTTGAAGCCATGACTATGGTTTCTATACCAAAGGAGGACTTAAACCATGGTTTGTGTTTTCTTCCCTTTTGGGAGACTTCCCAAGTTGACTATCGAAGAGACTCTTGGTCTGACCCTAGCAGTGGGCTCTACCTGAACCAGTTTCATACATGAGTTGTAGCCCCCACGGGTCTTCTTTTAAGCCCTTTTCAGACCCTCTAAACATGAAAACATTGTCGAGCGATCTTGTGTCCTTTCACACTCGTTAAAATAAAATTTGAAGTCACGTCTATCTGGCGATAGTTTACCCCTTTTTCAGTCTGGATGGTCAACTGTATGAAGAAAGGTATACTCTAGAGGCCTCAGATCTCTATAAGAGTACCCTCAGGTATAATTTTGACCCTTTTTCGGGCATGAGGGACTAAATTTACGAAAAAGGAACCCCCACAGATTCCATAGTTAAGCTCTTTTCAGACTCCCTAAAATTGAAAACATCACTGAGTGACCTTATTCTTTCGCGCTCGTTAAAATGGTCCAAAAGAACATTCCTGACGGAGTCCATAGTTAAGATTTTTTCAGACTCCTTAAAAATGAAAAAATCGTCGAGTGATCTTGTCTCTATCACACTCGTTAAAATGGTTTTGAATAGATGTATGGTCAGTGGTAGTTTACCCCTTTTTTCAAACCAACTAGACTATATTCGAAAAAGGTACCCCAGCAGAGTCTCCTTTTACGTTTTTTAGACTCTCTAAATATGAAAAACCCCAGAGCTTACCTTCTTTGGGCTCGTAAAAATTACATCGAAGGACGTTACCATTGTGTGTTTTGTTAACCACATTTTCATACCTGTGTCTTTAGTCTAAATGTCGGCTCCATGTTTCTCTCAACTGAACCATCTGAAGCATGCCTTATACGCAAGCCCTGTAGCACTTTGCCTCTGCATCTTGACACCTTTGGCCCCAGGAGGGATTTTTCCTGACTGTCGTTGCTTTGAACATCAGTCTTGTCCTTGCACCTCGAACTCGTATGTTTTCGACACTCATTCCTCCTTTGTAACGTAACATTCTTTTATTCTTTTTCCAAACTTATTGAAAGAAGACAAAAAAAAAAAAACAAATCAAGTATACCCCAAAAAGAGGAGGGGAAAAGTATTTTCTTTGTATTGGCAGCACACAGAGTTTCCCTTGGATAAATCACATCCTTCCGTTTGCTCGTCAAGCCCTGGGATTTAATATGACCTTAGGAATTTGTTCCCGCTACATTGAGTTGTGTTCTCCTTCGTTTGGTTATTCTTCCAAACATATGGATAGTTTGCATTGTTTCCTACCTCGTGAAATTATGTTAATTCCATGTTGCCTGAGTCTCATCATTTGTCGTGCTATTGTCCAAGGGAATTTTTTCCAAGCCTGAGTCGGCCTCTCTACAGTTTGTCTCTTTCCCTCATGCCCAACCATCCCAAAAGTCCAATCAAGTCTTTGTTCGAAATCAATGAAGCTTTCAGTCTGATCATCAAGATTCTCTAGTCCATGACTGACGAGCCGTCGAAGACCTCCGGGTAGTGAAGTTGTACACTCATATTACACTCCTACCCGAATTTTGAAGATTTTGAAGTTGTTACTCGAGCTCTGAAGACCTCATCTACAACCATCAGGCCTTATCAGCTTCTAGAAGATGGATACTATACATGTATATCTTTTTTATTTTGAGATGTAGATCCGTTGTGTATTTCTCGTGGCTACACTTTATATAGTTATATGACATGGATCTACAGTGTATTTGATTGGTATCCATGATTTTATTTCATCTCGAGCATGGGTATTCCCGCCTCGGTGAGACAATTGTTATTTTGCAGATGGCACCTCCCGATTTCTGGTCGTTGGGCTCACTTGTTTGGAACGTTGGTGAAGACTGATAATGTATTTCGGCCATCATATTCTCTTCTAACCTCACACATTAGGGGGCATCTGTTATAACCCTAAATTGCACCAGACATACTTACCTGGAATCAAGCCATCTCAGACTCCTTATTTTCCGAAACACTACTGAACAACTCTTCTTAAAAACCCTCTTTATAAAGTCCCATTCACCCTACTCCATTACTGCATGTGTGTACACGCTAACTACTCCAATACAACCTGCATGTGCCTACAAAAGCACGAAAAATGGAAAGTTGTTGACGGAACACACAGTTTTGGGCAAGTGAACTAAACATTTTGGCCATGCATGGCTGGTCATTCGACCAAATACCTAGCCCTTTCTAGCTTATAAAAGAAGGGGTAGGGGTCCCATTTGAAAGGAGGAAAATCATAGTAAAGAGACTACACCCAATTGAGCATTCCCATTGTCACAACCTTTAGCCATCCTTGTGCAAAGAGAAGTATAGAGCAAAGCAGTTGGAGGACAGTTGAAGAGGATCCCAGGACCAGGTTCGTGGAACAGTGGTCGGCTTCATCATTGTAAGTTTCTTTAGTGAAGTTAATAATAAAGAAGTACTTTTCCCATCCCACCATATGAGGTTTTCATTGTTTATTGTGTACACGTTGATTAAATCTCTAACCCATTAATCTGTAGATCAAATGCGTGTGGAGTTCCTTGTTTGTCTTTTGTGAATGCAGGTCATCCTTGGGAGTAGAGTTGCAGTCAAAGAGAAACCAAGCGTGAAGAGGGATCGATATCAAACACCAGAAATAAGGTATGTTCACTTGATCTTCTTAACTACGTATTTTCTTAAGAATAATGGGGATTAGGTTCGGGATGACAGTAAAAAGTAGGAATCTTAAGGTCTTTTCTGCATGCATGATAAAACCCTAAGTGCTAGTCCATAGAGGGATTTCCCACTCACAACATGATTTTCCACTTTTAACCATTCTAAGACCAATACATAACCTACACTATTCACAACAGGTTTGGGCAGATAAAGACCTGCAATAAACTATGTCAGATCCTGCATAGAGTTATATCATCAAACCATGATGTTTTCGATGATCCTATTCATTTTTATATATTAAAATAGGATTGAAAATTTTCTGAGATAATCATCACTCAATTATTTTGGTTGTTCTACTGTTGAAGATTTTGTTGAGGGGTCATAAATCCCTTTAACTTGACAGTAGGAACCAAACCCGCCATCGAGGCCCAATTAGGCTATGTAGCATTTAATGGTGGAATGGTTCTCCAGATCTTACGATCTGACCAATTAATCGATGTTTTTACGTAATGATTGACAGGATGTCTTCTTGTGAAATCTCCTCCTTCAGTTTGAATGTTCCCTTTTTGTAGTTTCTCTTATAGGTGGGACCGATACAAGATAAATGTTGGTATAAACTAGCTAGGTAACAAAGGGAAATGCTTAACTACTGAAGAAGGTTGATCTTGGGATAACCCTTGTGCCCAAGAATGCAGATAATGATTCTTAGTCCTCTGAAAATCCTAGTACTAATATGTTAACCTACTGGTGTTCCATTCATTGACTGAGATACAATTATCAGAAGAAAATATACATGTAATAAACGATGACAAGAAAAATAGTTTCCTTAGCTCTAATCATTGATCACACATTAACACAATGATTTACTTTTCATCATTAGAGACAAGAACTATAAAAATATTGAATCAGATAACTTATCAACAAATTCAGAGGTTCTTACTCATTACAACATCCATTCATGAGAAAAAATCATAAATAATTCTTCTTCAGATCCAATCACACACGCTTTTGATGAAAAGTGAACATAAACTTGTCTTTGGTCCTAAACATGACTTCTCAATTAAGGTAGCTCAGAAATAGTTATTTACAACTCCAAAAATGAGGCTCTTTGCAAAAACCATCAACCTCTTCTAACATGTCGATCCTCTTATTTATAACATATTATTAACTAAAAATAATTATCAAAAGTGAAATCTAAGTAAAACAAAACATTGCCACATAGCGCTTTCATCTCTCATTCTTCTAAGAGTCATCAAATGGTTTCACTTGAGTGGATGACTCTTCTCATACTCCGACCATTTGAAGAAGAGATCCTCGCATGTGTTGACATACAAGAATCGATGTTGGTCCATCGGGGCTAAAAGGATCTCCTTTATCTCCATTGCACGTGCTCGATACTTGACTACTCTAGCACTTAACTGTTGTAACACTTTCTGAGCCTTGATCGGGTGCTCCATGAACTGTTGTACTTGACCTGGCTCCATGTTCACCACATTTTCTATATCCATAGTCCATGATGAGTCTTGTTCGACATGTAGTTTGACTATGTCATGCAAGTTGACAAAGTCATCAGGTGTGCCAAATTCTGGAAGGCCGATGTATCTCATCACCTAATTGATCTTGGTCCAACTCTTTCCACACTCGGCCCATTTATCTTGGATTTCCTGATGAGGTTCTTGGGCCATTTTCACTCAGTATTCAACTGAATTCTTTATGTGGTCAATGTTGTTATCCCTTAGTACTCGAATGTCATTCTCTTCGGTGTCTCATCCCTGTTGAACTGCACTGATGTAATCGATCCTTTCCACTGCTTGGTGTGATTTCTAATACCATCTTTCATTATTCTTGCACATTGTCAGCATTGTGAGGGTGTCTTCTTGGCAATCGATTATCACTGTAGTGAAAAGGTGTCGCTCATTCATAAATTTACTGTAGGCATCCTGAATTTCACTTATCAAGAACACAGTGGCCTGTGTGGAGTACTGATAATATTTCACCAAATGGCGTAGATTCTCCAACTCCTTTAGTGCAGTGGCCAACTCCTCGTCATCCTTCCTCGCTCTATCCAGGGTGGCATCTGTGATTTCCATCCCTGTGATGATAAGCTCGGACATCTTTTCATGCTCTGTGTTAATCAATTTTTCCTTTGGGATGATGAGGATGGAGTTGTCCAGAGTAAGCCTCCTCTTATTGGTGGTTCTCTTCATGATGGATTTCCTCTTTCGATCGTAGGCGATGGCTTGTATATTGGCAACCTCATCCACAGGTTCGGGGATTTGTTGCTCTCCCCAAGTAAGCATGTTTCCCAGGCTCCCGATGGTGTAAATCTATTCAAGGTTGGGTTCTTGAACCTCTTCTATGTGTTCCAAAAGTTCGGCCTCTAGTTGTTTCTCATCGAGAGGTAAAGTATTGGCCAAAATTGATTCATCAAGGGCAGGCTCAATACTTACTTGATAATCGGTCGTTGAGATGTTGGTTTCCTGCTATGGAATTTCTTCTTCTTGTTCGCCCGACCCTAGCTCATCCTTCAGGATGTCCACTTGGGTCTCTCGAGCATCGAGTATCTCAGTGTCTAAGACACTTTCAACCTCCTGGTCACTCTGTGGAAGTCTTTGAATTTGAGCATCGAGAGCTGGGGGAGATGTTTTCCCGGGTTCCTTTTCCTCTGTGATCTATACTGGAGTTACCAAGGAAACCTTCGAAATATTCTCATCATCATAGATCGTTATTAAGTCATGTAAGGGGTTTGGTGAAGTTTCTCTCCCTAATGTCCTTGCTATCTTTGGCTGAGCTGAAACGTCCCCTAGTGATCTGGCATGTGGTGTTGAAACTTCAGGGTTATCTAACCCAGTGATCTCTTCAATTTGTATTGGCTCTGGGTCATTTGGACCTACCTGACTTTTTCTTGGGTTGTCGACAAGGACCCTTGTCATTTCTACAAGTTTTGGGTCATTCTGCAGTTGATCAATTACTCTTTGTGTTTGTTCCATTATGAGCAATCCCCTTCCCTGTGCCTTCGGTGTCATAGAAAATCCCCTGTTCTGCACCTATGTTGCCTCTGTCGCTCTGATTTCTTCCCTACCTTTGAGGGCCTCTTGAGCCAACTGCTCCATTTTTACCGCATGTTCATCCATCCTCATGGCCTTAAACCTGGTCATTTTTAGGTCGACCATCCTTTGTAGCACCTAGTCCCAGTCCTGGGCATTCTCTGTGAAGACTTCGTCTTCGAACTTGTCGTGAGAATACGACCAGTTGGACAAAACCTGTGAAGCATGTATCAGGACCAGGCCCTTTGGATCATGCTTGTGGAATCAACCTGTCGAGAATCTAAATTCGAGTTGGCTCAACCCTTCTTGTTTGGCTTAAGCGGTATCCTTTACCAAATAGAACCCTACATGGAAACCATAAGGTATGAAAGTTCATTTCTTGTCTTTGACCAGGGTGGCATTGTAGCCTTGCAAGATGGTCTGATAACATATTTCTCCTATGACGATCTGTTCTGGGACATGAGCTATTAGGACATGTGTTGCTTCAATGTCCCCGAACACCCTGATGTAGGTGGCGCACTCGTCCAAATACCAATGGCCTACCTTGGATATAATTTTCTTGGTTGTTGTCGATATCCTTGGGCATTCCTTATTTAAAAGAATAAAATAACTTTGCGCAATGAATTCATCGCAGATGATGGAGTAATATTTCTTATACCTGTTTTCCCATAGCACATTGAAGTAGATGTGGACCAGGAGCTTTGCAACATGCTATCTTAGATTCATGTCGACGAAGATGTTCCTAGTGCACATGACATCGAGAAGGTATGAAGCCATGTAAAAAGTTGGTGCTTTCCCTTCCTTCGGCATCTGAGCCTGCTTCACGGAGATGCTTAGTTGCTTGGAGATTATTGCTCCTCAATTGAAGTTGCACCCGACAATCGCAATTGTGTATGCCAAAGTCATCTATGCCTCTGAAAAGTTGGAGCAATATTTCTCTCTGTATAACCGATAGATGAGAGCCATCAAATAGACGTATGGCTCCCTCAAGTTAATTTTCCCATACCAGCCAATGCTGCAGTTGGTAAAATTCTTGTCCTCCCTCCACCATGAGGCCATCACCTGGCTGGTGTTGTGGATTTTGTAGAACTTCACCATGAAGTCTGTGTTTAGTCGCTCCTCTAGGTCTCTGAGTTTGTAATATTTTTGAACTTCTATAGGGAGGAAACTATGACACACCTACCATTGTCATCATTGATTAAACATTGATTTGTGTGTGTGTGTTTGATGGACCACTTCAGGATCTGTATGCAGGGAAATATGGGGGTTATACTTGCCACCATGTGTAGATACGACCATCGGATGTTCAAGAACACCTGGTCATCGAGTGCCCTCATGTTTGAATCACTATGTGGGACATATTCTGGGTATTCTTCTCAGTCGATCCTGTTAAATATATCTCCCCACTGTGGGAGCTCCATCTTGGACCTGATGCTTGCCTCTGTATCGCCAAAGGTCAGAAGTTGGATGAAAACCTTCTTCGTTTTTTTCTTGGCGATAGGCTCCAACCTAGGGACGTATTCCAATTGCCTCACGATCCCAGGCGAAGAGCCTTCGCCTGTCTCTGGTTATTTTAGCTTTGGTTCTCTCGGCGAGGGGCTAGTGGTTGGCTTTCTCAGCGGCATTGTTCCTGCAACTTAAGAAAAATTTCAGAGACTATGCAAAAACTAGATAATAACATATAAATTATAGCCAACGAATTTACAGACCTGGATGCATACCTATTAATCTTGCTAAAACCTGGTTATTTTGATAATCATGGGATCGATATAGCCTTTGAGTTGATCGTCTAGCTCCTTTAGATGCTCTAGAATTATCTTGCGCACAAAATGATTTTTTTCACAACAGTTCAAGAGATTTTAAACAGGAAATATCTTACCATGACGCATCAGCCATTCAATTCGGGTTATGAGTGAAAATTCAATAAATTTGTCGCTGAATATCTAGAACTTAAATTCATCAACAAAGGAGGCACGAGTGGTGATGTGGTCTATCTGTGATTTTAAACGATTGTTTTGATTGGTGCACAAGGTAGCAACTAATGTAGTATCAGGTATTAATTATCTCCTTAAATTCTCAAAATCTGATCGTATCTAATGCTAAAACGTCCCATTGTATCGCTCCGTCAGTGGGTGGATACGAGGATCAGGGTTGTGCTACGAACATTTTCGTTGATATCATCCTGTGAAAGTATTTGAATCCGATCGATATAACCGTACAATGCTGACGTGGCGATGTTGACTCGTAGGTGTGATTCAGACATAGGGAACCAAGAATGACTCAAGATAAAACTAGACCGTATGACCCTCCTACCTGGTAAAGAAATGTGGCGTTGGATACAACTGACTTAATTCAATTGTATTAATCGGAGTCGTGACTCTCCTTAAGTTAATCGTTATAAAACAAACCTTATCTTGTTGATGCCGAAAAAGTGTCCAGGATCGGCAATCGACAATAAACCTATCAAAGCACTTTCGGATCGGCTTCCTTGAAAAAGTCTCGATGTCAAAAATGCATCGGGAATCGGCGATCGGGGATAACTTTTATCATGGTCAACATGTTTGTTGTGATCCTTCTAGGTTTTCCCCGATTCCGATAAAGCGCGTAGGGCATCGGCTATCGGTGATATCTTTTCGTTCTTCGTTAACGTCTGTCCTCCCCATATTTTACCGATGCCGAAGGGGAATCGGCTATTGGCGATATCTTTATGAGAAAAACTTAGCGCAAACCAAAACTTCCTTCTGTCGATGTCGATGGAGATCAGTGCTCGACAACTGTGGTTTTCTAAGTAGTTCATTTTTATTCTCTGAATTCCTTCCGATGTCGAACCTAAGCACGTTGGGTGAAGTGTTTGGTTGTCGATTCTTTATTCAGGTGTCAATGTCCTTTTATCCATGGGGTTTCATAAGTTCAATCAAACCTGAATAGGTGATGAGAGTCATGAAAATAAGAAAAGAAAAAACATTTACCAAAATTAAATCGAATCAGATAGTGCAGAAGATCAAGTGGTACCCAAAAAGTAAAAAAATTGATAAAGGATTTTTGGGGTGTGTTGAGTGCTCAACAAATGGTGACTTACTGGGCGAAAGTAAAATCTTTGTTCCTACCTCAGGCTCAGCTGATTCAAAATCTAGTTAAGAAGTTAACTAGTTTTTTATCAGAACCTCTTTTATCCTTGCATTTGAAATTCCTTGGTTGATGCATCTGAGTCTGCCTGTGGGTTTTCAACCTTTATTCCTCCTTCGTTTCATGTAACCCTGACTCACACCCTCTTTGACAAGAGTCAAGTAAACCACACACTAGCACCAAGCCTTTTAGTTATCATCATTTACTTTCTATGGTGTTGCGCCGCTGCCAGTGAGCATCCATATCCCCGACATAGTCACCCCGACGTCACAGACCTTGCTCCGCTGCCAGCAAGCATCCATAGCCCCGACAGAGTTATCTACATACCCTCTCCTACTTTGCACTCATTTGATATAATCTATCTTATTTCGACAGAATGCCCTGCACAAGTGGGAGAGGAGGACATATGTTATTTGCAAAATGAGATGGTTAAGGTGAATTTTTTGCTAGCTTTGTCTTGAGGTACATGTAGTCCTTTCCATCTTACCACCTTACCCTTAAGGTTTTACCAGACCACTAGGCAGACACTTCATCACTTTTCCAAGCTTATTCATCTACACATATTAGATAGAGAACTCATTTAAAACAACTGCAGGTCTCCCAGTGCTTCTTATGTTGTACGTAAGCGATGAGTCAAGAATGGAGTTCATCATATTGCATGAATTGAGGTCAACCAATGTCTTTCTAAAAAAAATATTAAAAAGTGAAACAATGCTATAGCAAGAAAAAAAAACAAAAATGCACTCCGCAATCAGCCTACCTAAAAAAAAAACATCATGAAAACACACACACACATTTGTTTTTTAATGAAAATATTGTTTTAGGGCTTGGCCATTCACCAGGAAGGTGTCAGGTCCCCCCCTTAGATTTTGCAACTAATACATGCCTATCCCAATTTTTTCGGCTACCTGAAAGGGTCCGAGCCATAGATTCTAAAACTTTGAATGTTTTCCCTTTAACTCATTTGTTCTTTCCCATTTTAGGACTAAGTCTCCTACTTCAAAATTATTCTCTTTGGCCTTATGCTTATCAAACCACCTTTTGACTATCTATTGATGAGCTATCAACTTCAATTTTTCTTTCTCCCTCTCTTCTTCCAACATGAGGATGGTATCAATTATTTGTTGTATAATTGATGAGGGTTGTCCTCTAGAATCCTGAGCAAGATAAAGAGATGGAATATATAACCCGTTCGAGAGAATGGCTTCCTATCCATATACCAGAAAGTATGGGGAATTCCCTATAGCTTCCTTGGGTGTTATTCTATCAGCCCATAAAGCATTATGAAGTGAAATATTCAAGTTCCTCTGGTTGTCTACAATTGTTTTCTTTAATATCCTCACTAGGTTCTTATTGGTTGATTCTGCCACTTCGTTCCCCTGTGGATAGTAGTTTGCAAAGTATCTGATTATGATTACTCTGTCTAGAGAAAACTCTATTTATAGGGTGGAAGAAAAGTAAGCGACATTATCAAAAACAAGGACAAAAGGCATACCAAACATCATATCAGTTTTTGTTCTATGAATTGGATCACCACCTTTTCGTTTACATGAGTCAGAGGGATGGCATCTACCCATTTTGTGAAATAGTCTGTGGCAGTCAATATGTATCTATGTTGTTTTGAAGAAATCGATGTAATTTCTCCTATAATATCTAACCCCCATTGCTCGAATGGCCTGGAAATGACCACATGTTGGAGTGGGACAACTGCTCTCTTTTCCCTCCCCGTGCTTATTTGAAAAGTTTTACAATTTCTAGCGTATGTGTGAGCATCCCTAAACAGAGTAGGCCAATAATAGCCAACTCTCAGTATTTTGTGAGCAGTGGTGTTTCCTGCGAAATGTCCACCTACAGGACCATCATGGAGCTCCTTCAGAACCTTGTATGCATCTTCACGTCTGATACATCTTAAAAGTACCCCATCATAATTAGCACAGAAGAGTACCGAATTTATGAGGCGATATTGTGTTGATTTTAACCTGAGGGCTCTCCTTTCCCTAGGATTTAGGTTTTCTTGGCAAGTCCCATGATGCAGAAGATAAGTCAGTTTCTCATACCAAGACTCTTTCCCTAGGGAGACGTATGAATTTTCACCACACCATAATGTCAATTAATTCTCCCATCTGGGATCTTCATTTACTTGGTCCTGGGCTTCAACTATCAGTTTTCATAATCCTTGTCCCTTAACCAGTTTAGTAGGTTTTATATCTACATCAAATTATTGGACTACTTCCATACAGTTTCCTCTTCTTTCTCCCATCTCATGTTAAGTGAATAGGGATCAGACTGTAGGGCGAGGCATGATGACTTTGGTATGGTTCTTTAGGATGTAATATCTTAAGTGTTTCACTGCCTTGTATACTTCATAAGATTTCTTGTCTATAGCAGGGTAATTTAGTTCGGCCCCTTGGAGATTAATGCTCATAAATGAGACCGTGGCCTTGTTGTTGTCATCATCCTTCTGAGTCAATACTGCATCTAAAAATTGGTCGAAGGCAAAAGTGTAGAGGAAGAAATCTTTGCTAAATTCGAGACTTTGCTACACCGGTGCTTGAGCTATTGTAGCCTTAATATTGTTGAAAGAACTTTTTTGTTCATCATCCCACTTAAATTCAACATCTTTGTAGATCATGTTTTGTAAGGGTTTGATAGTTTCAGCAAAATCAGGGGTGAATTTAATTACAAAATTGTTTTTCCCAAAGAAAGATTACATAGCCTTTTTGTTGTGGGGTAATGGAAGCTGGGATATAGCCCTAATCCATTCTGGATCTATGTGAATTCTTGCATGAGATATAATATGACCTAGTAATTTACCTTCCTCGACACCTAAGATAGTTTTCTTAGGGTTTAAGGATATACCTTATTTCCCACCTTTCAAAAATATGGGTTAAGTGTTGGATGTGATCTTCTATGTTCTTTGAATACACAGTCACACCATCCCAATATACTACTACACATTTGTTGATTAATCCCCGAAACGCTACGTCCATGGTCCTCTGGAAGGTTTCCCCTTCATTTATTAACCCAAAGGAAATGCATTTATAAGCGAAGGTTCCCCACTTGGTTTGAAAGGTAGTCTTCAAATGGTCTTCCTCTGAAACTAGAACTTGGTTGTAACCTGAAAAACTGTCCAGTAGGGAGAAAATATCATAGCTTCACACGGTCAGCAATAGTTGTTCCATTGGTGGGACTAGGTAGTTGTCCTTTTCTGAAGCTCTATTGAGGTTTCTGAAATCTACACACAGGCGGATCTCCCCAGAATTTTTCCTCAAAGGAACCAAAATTTCTACCCATGCAAAGTGTCTAAACTGGAAGATAATCTTAGCATATAGTAACTTGTTTATCTCCTGACACATGAGAGGCTCCAGGGATGGGTGGTACCTCTAGAGATTTTGTTGGAAGGGTTTCACTCTGGGCTTTAATGGGATTGTGTGTTGAATGATACGTGTGTCATAAGTTTTTAGATCTCGATAGGACCATGCAAAGACATCTTGATATTGTCTGAAAAGTTTGAGATAGGATTTCCTTTCTTCTTTAGACATTGTCTTGCCGAGATTTATATTCTTGGGGTTTTCCAAGGTTCCTAGATTTATAGTTTCATACATGGGACATGAACTCCCTGTCTTTGTGTTCGTTGACCCTTTGAATATTTCCCTTAATTAAAAAAGGTTTTCTAAATTGGCCACTTCCCTTGGTATCGTGTGAGACCTTGGTTTGTCAATCGGTTGATCTATATGAGGATCGGTTTCTGCTAATTTCTACTGAAATACTTCATCGTCAATAGCCAAGTATTTAAAATTATCCTGATTGGTCAAAATATTTATGATCTGTTTATCTTCTTCAAAGACCTTCAAATTATAAATATTGTTGGGCAACAATGGTTTGTAGAGTAGCTCCAAAGTGAACCAGGAAGCTTC
>SNQJ01S0224702.1:0-14759 GCA_010110895.2 Picea sitchensis | reverse complement strand
CATAATATATACACAGAGACAATTTTTCACGAGGAAACCCATAAAGGGAGAAAACCTCTTCTTCTTCGAAATGATAGACAGTCTTTTAAGTTCTGTACATCATCTATAATTGAGCACCAACTCAATGTGAGGCTGCTACCTATGTTTTACAAGCTGCAACTTGTTTGAGAGAACTGACTCTCTTGTTTCCCTAGCACCCACTAGAAGGAAGCACCAACTCCCCTAATGTTCCAGCACCAACTTCCAGTTACACAGGCTCCAACATGTATAACAGAGAACACTTGTTCTCTCTTGCACCACCCTGCCGCCCTTGTTTCTCTGGCTGCAACCAGATGGAAGCTACAACTCTCTGTGTTCAAGCTCTCACTTGAACCTCTGAGGACAACAATCCTCCCTAGCACCTCCCAACCACCCTGGAATATGAATGAATAAATAAACAGAAAACTACACAGATAAATCAATTCTTACCACTTCTTCTCTATTCTGTAAATCTTGTCTTCTTCAACTTGTTCTGTCATTCTACTCTGCTTCAACTTGTTCTGTCATTGTGCTCTGCTTCAACTTCTTCTGTCATTATGCTATGCTTCAACTTGTTTTGTCATTCTGTTCTGCTTCAAGTCATTCTTTCATTCTACTCTGCTTCAAGTCTTTTCATCATCTCTTACTCTTCTCTAATTTTTATCTCACATTGTGCATATTCCCAGTCTCACTCTGCGCATTCTATGATTTTCCCTTTCTTATCATTTAATTCATTTTTCATCCAGAACAACTCCTCTCCGCACAATCTATATATTTTTCTTTTATACATACACCCACTATGGTTCCATTTCGCATCTCCTTAGGCAAAAGAAAAACAACCGTCCGAGCAATTGAAACGCCAACCGATCGACAATCATGAGTCCATTTCACTAACATATTCATAACTGATAAATTAACTGTGTGAGAGAACAATAGCCCTCCGATCATATTCAAGCTTATCTGCACCATTGGATGGGGTTATTAATCTTGCCTTTAACTCGGGTTTCGGCATTTTGGAATACCTATGGCCAAGTATCTCGACACTTCATGTCATGATCTCTGAAGCTCCGATACAAAGCTTTTCTGCGCTAGCTCCTTCTTCTATAAGACCATGGCTATGATCAAGCACTTATGCAAAAAGTGATTTTCACGAATTCGCCTTTCGTGAGTCTGGAGATGAGGCATCTCGACTCTCTAATTCAGGATCCCCAAAACCCCGAGATGGAGCTGAGATCAACGGTCCATGATATCGATGAATCTATGGTCTAGATTTCATCGTGAATTCACATCTCACGATTCCTTCGATGGAGGTCCTTTTCACTCCAAGTTGTGATAAGCGAAACTCCGAAATGAAGCTTAGATCAATGGTCCAAAACACACTTTGATCTGACGGTTGGGAATAAATCACGATTTTTCATCTCGTGATTTTGATGGTAGAGGTTCTTGTCACACCAAGTCATGATAGGTGAATCTCTGAGATGGAGCTCAGATCAATGGTCCAGAACAAAACCTCGATCTGATGGTTGTGATTAAATCGCGATTTTTCATATCGTGATTTCAATGGTCATATTTCTTGCCTCTCAAAGTCACGAGTCTCGAAACTCTGAAATGGAGTCGACAATCCATATCAACAGTCCCAATCAACACTTGATTTGATGGTCATCGACAACCTGCATCCAGAAAAAGAATTTGTGATCATCCTCCTTGAATTTCAATATGTACACTCGCTCAAAGGTTTTCTGAACCTTTTCAAATATAACTTCATCTGGAAATACAATTTGATCAACTTCTACCACATTACTTGTTCGATTAAGCCATTGAAAGTGCAACCAACCCTCATCTGCCCTAGCTACACGAACAAGTCCTTTTCGAGTATCTGGCACAACTCGTGTCCCCTCCAGAGACATCATTCCATCCCAAAACTCTAGCATGATCTCCTGACAATTGAATCAGATGATGCATTACAGCATATAGAATCCATTATGACCAAACCCTGCAAACTTGCCATCAATGACAAGTATACAAGCATGCATGCGCTGTCTGTTAAAGATTTGCCAACATGTTGCAAAACCCCATTCCACACCAACGGGTGATGAACACCCAATAGGAGAGGCATCCTGCCCCACCATAGATGGGACAGTATCCAAACCCTGACACTCCTACATATTGCACTATCCTCCTCACTAGTGAGGAAGAATTTATTCTACAAACACGCAACCATCAATATAGTGCACCCGTTGACTACATTACCAGTACCTCAGAAGCAGTCCTAGTCACAACTGGACCACCTTTGATGATTCCTCTCCCTAATACTGAAACACCCCTTCGTATTCCTTGCATCCCATTACACCGAAATTTCAACAACCCTCGGGCTAGTGTGGCACAAAATTATAGTCTGGTCGATGATTTGGCACAATATCTTGCTACCATGTCAGTTTTAGAAGTCCTTTAAACCTTTCCTACTCAACGAAATTCATTACTCTCCATCTTGGTGGCAGTCGACCCTGCTGATACTCGACTCATCACATTTGATCTTGATAGTGGGGAACCCCTTCTCCTCACTTTGGTCGCTTTCCAAATACTGGTTAAAATCCGAAACATCACAGTTCACCACTGCATCATTGATGAAGGTGCATCCACATGCATCATGTCCAAAACTGTATGGAAGAAACATGGCTCCCCCGAGATTATGCCATCTTCCATCACTCTTAGATCTTATGATGGATTCCCATCCTCTCCTAAAGGGATCTTTGAAAACATCCCCGGTTAACTAGGGGGCAAGATTATCCTCAGCGACATTGAATTTATCGATGCTCTACTCGATTAAAAAATCTTGTTCAGACATAGCTACATGTACACTATGAAGGCTATGGCCTCTTCTATGTTTTGTACATTGATGTTCCCCCACAATAGGAAGATCATCACTATCGACCAAGTGTCACATTACAAGCCCAACCCTTCCTCCAACATCAATAATATCTTACCCTTTGTGCACACTAATACCAATGCCTACCCACTCATCAAGATGGGTCCCTGAATTTTCAAATACCCATCCTTACTAGGGACATACCATGGATCACCACCGCTCATACATCCCTCAGCATAAGTATGTTTCATCTCATCCAATGGAATAGAAACTAGAGATACCCTTCCTCCCACAGAAGCTTCCTTACTATCTGACATCCCACTCGTCGCAGAGATCCTTTCTTAGGCATCCCTTGAGAATTGTTCATATCCCCATGTTCTCGATAACACCCTTCCCTAGGGCCACATCCCAGTTTGGGAGACAGTCCCCCAAGCCATAACTCAAATCCCCTTCGTTTACCCCCCACCGGGCGCACAAGCTTTCCAGGTAGCCGCAATGATTACCCTTCCCAATATGGTGCTGAAAATTCTAGTGTGGTATCTACATCCACCTGCAATGGTCCTTCAACCATCCCTCCCTCCCCAAACCAAAGGAATCCTAATGCAGATTTCAATAATTACTCCAACCACACCACCCTCACCCCCACTCTTTAGCACCACTACTGTAGCTGGGGGCATAAGGAAGAATAAAGAGCCCACTGCTCCACTTCCCCCACAAGTTCAGCCCTTTTGTGCACTATGAAAGAAATACGGACACCCCACCAATAAATGCTCGTCTCTTCTTGAGCTATGCAATTTAATTTGACTCCCTCGGGAAACGAAATCACTCGTGACTTCCTCTATCACTACCATTTCATCCCCTAATATAGGTAGCAAAGGACTATGAACCAAATTCTCATGTGCCATCTATTTAGAGTATGGCCATTACACCCACCATTGCCCAGCATTACCTCAATTTTGGTAGATGCTAATGATAGTCCACCAGATCTTTCAGCAAGAATTCCTTCCATCCACATCATCCCAACCTCATGTCACTAACATCCACTATGTTGCAACCTCAATCAATGAACGTATGAGATGTACTTTCTCTTTATGCGAATCACTTGATCATTTCACATATCAATGTCCTATGATCATTGAATACATGCGTCACCAAATGGCTCTTATTCAAAATCCTACACCCCCCCCACTGCCAGCAAAACCAGTGATTACCCCTACTCCATCACCTGATATGGTTTATATCTTTTCTACCAAGCCTGAAGCACTTCCCATTCCCCCATGGTTCATAGATAGTCTCAAGGAGGATTTTCCCCAAAATCCCCCCAATTCTCCAATTCATTTCTCCATGGAAAAGTTACGCCTGACTACCATTTTCAACCCATAGTATCTCGATATTTGGTTTATGTCGAGTGAACCCTCACAACACCCTTGCATCATTCTCCCTACCCCTTCACCAGAATATAACCACACGGTGATCGTCACCAATGTTACTCCCCTGGATCCCCTATATTCTCGACATTTCCACTACAATGAAGACATCCTCGAGGAATTAACTACCCCTAATTTCCCATGGGATCCACACCATCACAGAGCACTCTTTCTTTCACAAGAATATTTTATGCTACCCAAACAAAACCCCATATATGCAATCGAAAGAAAATATTTTCTCCCCTCAGGGCATATAGATTGGTTCAATAACCCTATCCCTACCCTTGATGCTTTTGAAGAAGGTAGCATGGCCAAAATTTCCCCCACCGTCAAAATTGATATTTCCATTAAACCTAGAATCATAGAGGAAATCACCATCAATGCCACATTCTCTCCTGAAGAACTCATAGCTTGAAAATCTCTCTTCCAGGAATACCAGGACATTTTTGCCTGGTCATACACATAAATGCCCAACCTTGATCCCTCTATTGTCGAACATCGTACAGACACATGGCCTGATATTACCCCTGTACGACAAAGGCAACGTCCATTACACCCATCAAAAGAGGTAGCCATCAAAGCCGAGATTGACAAATTACGCGCTGCAGGGTTCATATACCCCATCTCATATACGTCATGGGTCTCCAACCCCATCCTTGTTAACAAAAAATAGGGCACTATTGTTGGCACAGGGGCAGACCCAGGGTTCAACGCTCAAGAGTGCACCAACAAATCCCTAACTACCGACCCTTTCAACAACACCTGTGAAGCAAATGAAGTCTCACCCGAGGTAGAGGCAGGGGTGTTAACAAGACTCAGGTGTCTGTAACCTTAGCTGGGACACAGATATGTGATTCTATCCTTACAGGACACTTAACAAAGATCATTCATCAGTATTTAACCCTTATTATACTTCCCAGACGGCACAAAGTTTCATGGTGAATACTCAGATGTACATTGTTTCAGCACTTAACCATAGAAAATCATATCTTATCTAGTAGATCAACACTAAGCATCCTCATAGACATCCGATCTAACAATCATATATATCTAGGAAGCAAAGAGTCATAAGTGGATATATTAAAAAACATATCATAAAAAAAGATAAATGCATTGAACCAAAGCATAGAGAATAACACATAGATTTACGTGGTTCACCCCCCCCTGGGGCTACGTCCACAAGATCTTCTTCTTTATTATCATCCTCAAGCTGTTACAAGCACAAAGCCTCCGAAACCCTTCTTCGCATAGGACTGAATATCTGTGCAGGACGCTATATCCTCCTTCCTTTCATTACAGTATCAATCACACAGTAACTTGCACTTAGCCTTGCAAGCGTTACATAGTTCACACGAAGCACTTATTCAACATCACATAGATGCACCACCAATTGCACTAAGAAATCACATCTACCCTTTCTTACATTGCCTATCTTTCTAGTTATATATTACAAAAGTGGGCCTAAGCATGGGTAAACCCATGGGTCGACATCCCTTTCCCATTACATTAACCCAAAACCCTAAAAGAGGCCCAAAAGTGGAATGAGATCCTATGATCTCTACTTCACCTGACGCTCCATATTTGACAGGGTGTCGAGGTCCAAAAATGGTCAATTATGACCAAGTGTTCCTCAAAACTTGGTCAAGGGACAACAAGCCCCAAACACTCACCTGTGACTCGTCCCAAGTCACTCAAGTCTGACCAAATCTGCTTCAAATTCCTCGATCTTGGCTCGATCTACTTCGACCTACCGCATTTCTACTGCCTCTTTCTCGACGAACTCCTGGATGAGTGCCTCGTTCACCAAACCTTCTAGGCGTTGTTCTACTATATTCACAACTTGTCAAAGTTCTACTCCCTAGCTTTCAACTTTAGTGAACAATTGGCATGCATTTTATTGCACTGGTTGAAGTCGTTGAGAGACTTCGATTACTTTACTCTGAAGCATGTGAATCTACTGTTGGGTTGTATGTTTCTCTGGAAACCTCTTCATTCTCTCTACGGGTGACAGGGCCTTCAACTGTAGCTGTAGATTTTCAACATCGTACTTCACCTCTTGGATATGTGACTCCAATTTATGCAATTCTGGGTTCTCAGTTAGGTTCTCGTAGATCTGCACACTTCTGCTACTTAACTATTTTGATTCCTCAGAGATTACTTTAATCCTTTCTATGGTGCTCCGACAATTATTTCTTGCTAGTCGCACACTTCTTGCGGGGTTTGTCATATTGTTTGAATCTCTAAGTCCACGACTCTTTGTTGAAGTTGCTGAATAAATTCAACAAGCATCATCACTTGGCGTTCGATGGGGTACTCTACCTTCTTTTCTAAGACGGTCACAAAGAGAAAAGATCTGTTGACTGCTTCGTGAGAAGCTTCTGTTTCTCTTTTTGGATCTTCGCTCTGTATTCTTCAAACTTCTCCTGGAGAGTTTCCTTCTCTTGTTGCGCAGCTCGGTGTTGCTCAATGATTTCCTCCTATGCTTGCTTTAAGGCATGGGTGGCATGCACTGTTTCTTCCTGTGCGTTTCGAAGGCATATTTCGACCATGTCAGCAATCTGGCGGAGTTGAAATGGTTCATTGCCTTCTTCTATTGTTCCTTCTGGAAGGGGCGTAGAGGAGACTGCATGACTAGACTAGAGAGCTTGTTGTACTCCTTGGAGTTCGATCTCGATTCTGTTATACATTGTCTCTTGCTTAGCTTTCTACTTTTTTGTTATCTCTTCTATGGCTTCGTTCATAGTTGTGATGAGAAAACTGAAGTCATCTGGAGTGAGTGTGGTCTTCATATTAGCCACGGGTTCTTTTGATTTCTTTCGGGAGGAAGGTTCTGGAGGCAAACCCTTCCATTTATTTATGATTTCTACTTCGTCTCCTGGCCTCTGTTTGACTTCCTCTAAGTCTTCACCATTACCTCCTTGCTCTGGTGTAACGGATACAGTTCTTACAGATCTGTTGTCTATATCCTGGATATCCTCATCCTTCTTTGTCTACCTTGTTTTCTTTGTCTTACTCGGTCTAGGTGTATTCTGCGCAACTTCTGGGCTGTCAATGTCAGATACTTCTGCGGGGTCTGTTGGAATAAGGAGGTCCACAGACCATTCCTTGGTGATTTCCTCCAGGTCTTCTTCTGTCATCTTGTAATAATACTAAAGTTGTTCTTTGTTCTCATCAGCACATGCTATCACATATATAAAATGGAGGTCTTCACTAAACTTTATCAAAGGTCAAAACCTGTGTAAAGTATTTAGGGTCATGCGAGGCTCAGACTGGATGGTGAGCTTCAAATGGGTGTAGTAGGTATAAAATAAGAAATTGGATTTCCACTGCTTGTTCATGTCATTCGAGTACCACAGGGTACTGAACTTCGTAGCCAGTGGTTCAAAGGGGTCAATGTTGGGGAAGGTTGCACCTTTCGGTAGCTCCCATGCAATGAAAGCTATATGTATCGAGAGCCATCTAAAATGAAATTCATGCCCCTGATCCTGGGATTCTCTGCAATAAATATTTAGTTGATTTACTAGGTACTTCACCCAGTTCATCTGTAGTCCCTCTATGCCCTTTCCTGCGAGGTCGAATAGAAAGTCAGATACTTGCGTGGGTCGATTCTTTCGTACCAACTTCCCTACAATCAGTTGACAGGCGAGGCACACTATGCCATTTTCAATAGAATCTACCTTGTTGCCTCGCATGCCTTTCTCAACATCGCCATAGGCTTCTTTGATCTTCTGAGAAAGAGCGCGATCCGTGGTATTTCTAGGATAGTAATCGTGGGGATCATGGCCCTTCATGCTAAGCCCGATGATCTAGTTGATCAGCGTTGGATCAACTGTTATGCGATGGTTCAACCATAAGTATCATCCATGGTAACTTTCCAGCAGTAGCTTCACACAAGAATTCACCTCTTGGTGTTTGTCGGAGTGTTGTATCTTCATAATGTTGAGCAAAGTAGACTGCGTGAGGTTCATCGTCCATTCCTGAGGGATGATCTTTGAATTCTTGCCCTTGGTTCTGGTTAGGTACGTGTATGGGGCAAGTGTGCTATAAATTTTACGATCCCCTAGGTTGATGTCACTAAACTTAAATGTTGTGATCTTGTCGTGATCTGTGCAGACTGCACGTACTCCTTTCAGCAGGTACGCTGTGATTAGAGTGTACTCAAAGTCTCTAGGCACACTATCTATGTTGATTGTACCGCTCAGAGGTGGTTTGTAAGCAGGTAGGATGGATGGAACCGACTTTGTGTTGGTCATATCATCCTTATGTTTGGTTCTTCTTTTTGCGTTGACTCAGGATGTTCCTTCTTGAGTAGTCGACGGTGAGGCTTGCACTCCTCTCGTCGATGATGCTTATAAACCTATAGACAATCCCTGCTTCGACATGACTCTTTTGGCTCTGAGGTTAGCGAGTAACTCTCATATAGATTCTTTAGTTGCGCTAAATTCATTAGACATATACACTCGGGATCAATAGCTCTGGTTGTCAAAGTAACGTAGATATTGTAGTAAGGTAGAGAGTAAGGGCAGAGTAATCACAGTTCACAATTCAGGTAGTCCGCGGACTCAAATTCATGATTAGCAAAAGTGTCTTCTGTGAATGGTGCGATGGATTAAGTAAGAAACTCTATAACAGATCGTTTGTAATGGATATGGGGCTTCCTTAACTCTAGTTCTATTTTTTATGGTGTGGTATAATAGTATGGTGATGAGCCATCAATGCTTTTCGATCAGTTCGGGGCAAAAATCAAACAGATATATCAACCTCCAATGGCTATATTGCTTGGCCACGACGAAGTGACCTATGTCGTTGTTCTGTTATCCCAGGGAAGCTCAAATTTTGCAAATATTATTTTGGAGAGATTCCCTCTAGAATCCTCTATATCCTATTTATCTGAGCTCTCTTTTTACTTAGATTTCTAGCCTTCTTCCTCGTGAGCTTTGTCTCAGTAGTTCTTTTCTCGATCTGGTTCTTATTTTCCTTAGGCATAGTCACTTCGCGTTGCTGAGTTTTTTTCCCAAGACTCAGGAGAAATACTTTGCCTGTATCTGGTACAGATACTCCAATATTTTGTGAGTTCCCTAACTGTTTGACATCTGAGCTTCTAGTGTCAAACAACTTTGATTTATTCTCCTGTTCCTCAATCAACTGGAGATCCTTCTGGTCATGAAATCTTTTAGCTCTTGTCTCTGTTGTAATAATACCTTTTCTTCTTCCTTCTTTCTGGCTTGATCTCTCTCAATCCAAGGTTTTCCGAGTAACATAGTGAATGGGGTGTTGTCCTCAATGAATTTGATAATCTCAAAATCTTCTTCTGTCGAAGTTCCATTGACTGTCATAGGTATTTGAGCAGGTTTTGCACATAACATCACTAGTTTTCCTCTGAATAGTCCTATTCCTCCCAGTGAAGGAATCGTGGCAGGCTTCCCTATAACTTCCCATGTTCATTCTGGAATAATCTTCACTTATGTTTCTTCATCAAGAATACAGTCAATGTTGAAGTTCCCTAGTCTTGCCTCAATTTGTTCCTTTTCATTGAAGATCTCTGGTAATCGTACATCTTTATGTTCCTTCAGGGTTTCCTTCATCTGTATTAATAATTTCTCTGATTCTTTTTGGGGTTCTACTATTTCTGGGGCTGTCCTAGGGTGTTATTCATGTAGATTCATTCTTTCAAGATTAACAATCATTCTAGGGAAATCCAATACTTCATGGTCCAAATCTTTGCAACAGAGACAACTGGGTTTTCCACCAGGGAAATCCTTAGCTAGATGCCCTGGTTTTCTGCAACCGTAACATAGGGTCAATCCTCTCTTTCTCTTAAATGATCCCCAACTTCTTCTGTATTACGCACCAGGATCATGGTAGTTATCTTGCAAAAAAATATTTCTAGGATCCTGCATCCATTTGTTAGTCCAAACATTATTTCTATATATAGGTATAACATATCTATCATTATGCTTATCATATATATTCATATCAAACTTACTTTATTCTATTAAAGCCGTAGGTTTTAAGCTAGGACCGAATCTATCAAATATACCTAGATCCATGCTCTAGAAACAAAAAAAATCACTTTTCTTACTTCTATAGAGCAAAAAGCTTCCAGATCTAAGAAATTTTAACTATTCTTACCTTTATTAGAGAACAAGGGTTACAATTCTTTCCTCTTTTCTGGAGATCTGACCTCTTTCTTTCATAAATTCCTACTTTTACCTTTCTTAGAGTACAAAGCGTTTAGATCTTGCTTATTTTCTTTAGTATCAACCTCTTTTATTGCATATCTAACCTCTTTTCTTCAGATCTAACCTTTATTTCTTGGCACAAAGCTTCACAGGTCAAGTAGAGCACTGCGCACTAGGGCAACAGATCTATGCATAGAGNGATCTTGCTTATTTTCTTTAGTATCAACCTCTTTTATTGCATATCTAACCTCTTTTCTTCAGATCTAACCTTTATTTCTTGGCACAAAGCTTCACAGGTCAAGTAGAGCACTGCGCACTAGGGCAACAGATCTATGCATAGAGATTTCTTTTGTACAAAGTTTCTTCTTCCTTAGTTCCCAACAATCACAGTTTCAGGTGCCAGCAACGAAACCAGTTGTTGGCACAGGGGAAGACCCAAGGTTAAACTCTCAAGAGCACACCAACAAATACCTAGCTACTAGCCCTTTCGACAACACCTGTGAAGCAGATGAAGTCTCACCCGAGGTAGAGGCAGGGGTGGTTGCAAGACTCATGTGTTTGCAACCTTAGCTGGGACATAGATCTGTGATTATATCCTTACATGACACTTAGCATAGATCATTCATCAATATTTAACCCTTGTTATACTTTGCAGACGACACATAGCTTCACGGTGAATACTCATATGTACATTGTTTCAGCACTTAACCATAGCAAATCATATCATATCTAGTAGATCGAAACTAAGAATCCTTATTATATCTAGGAAGCACAGAGTCATAAGTGGATATATTAAAGCACGTAGCATAAGCAAAGATAAAAACATTAAACCAAATCACAGAGCATAATACACCGATTTATGTGGTTCACCTCCCCCCCTGGGGCTACGTCCACAAGATCTTCTTCTTTATTATCGTCCTCAAGCTATTATAAGCACAAAGCCTCCGGAACCCTTCTTCGCATAGGACAAAATATCTGTGCATATCGCTAGATCCTTCTTCCTTTCATTACAGTATCAATCACACAGTAACTTGCACTTAGCCTTGCAAGCCTTACACAGTTCACACAGAGAACTTATTCAACATCACATAGATGTACCACCAATTTCACTAAGAAATCACATATACCCTTTCTTACATTGCCTATATTTCTATTTATATATTACAAAAGTGGGCCTAAGCGTGGGTAAACCCATGGGCCGACATCCCTTTCCCATTACATTAACCCAAAACCATAAAAGAGGCCCAAAAGTGGACCGAGATCTCGTGATCTCTGCTTCGCCTGGTGATCCATCTTTTACAGGGTGTCGAGGTCCAAAAATGGTCAATTATGACCAAGTGTTCCTCAAAACTTGTTCAAGGGCCAACAACTATCCGCGTCTGTACGAAATTTCATGATATCAATCATGCCTGTCCCAAAGACAATTTTCCAACTCCCTTTATCAACCAAATTATTGATGATTGTGCTGGCCATGAAGCTTTGTCCTTCATGGACAATTTCTCTAGCTATAACCAAATTCATATTCACCCAGCCAATCAATACAAACCCAAATTCACTACCCCTTGGGGTACTTTTGCATATCGTGTCATGCCTTTTGGCCTCAAGAACGCTGGTGACACTTTTCAACGCGCCATGACATACATTTTTCATGATCTGGATCAAATCATCCTCACCTACTTGGATTCACTCATCACCTCTCAATCCAAGAAATGCACTCAACATCTCGAGGACTTACGCATTGTCTTTCATAGGTGTCGTCAATAAAATATCCGCTTGAACCCTCTCAAGTGCATATTCTGCGTCACCACTGGACGTCTCCTTGGGTTCATCATCTCCCAACACGACATCACAGTAGACCCCCTCAAGGTCCATGCCATCACAAAAATTCCCCCCCCTTGGAATTTAAGCCAACTACAAAGCTTACAAGGAAAAGCTAACTTTTTACGTCACTTTGTCCTCAATTACGCCACTCATGGACACGGTTTCCTTCACCTCTTACAAAATGATATCCCATTCCAATGGGATGAACATACCCAAACTGCTTTCGATGATCTTAAAGAAGCACTCTCCAATGCCTTGTTGATTAGCCCACTTGACTATGACCGCAACTATATCCTCTACTTATCGGCCTTAGTCGTCTCAGTAACATGAGTTCTCATACAATTAGGGGATGATGATTGTGAGCATGTAATTTACTACATTAGTAAAAACCTTTTAGAACCACCCTTGAAATACAATCACGAAGAGAAACTCGCCCTTGTAGTTGTCCTCTTAGTACTGAAACTGCAACATTACATCCCTCTTCGAACTACCAAGGTCGTAGCTAATTCCAACCCCATACAATACTTTCTCAGTCGTCGATAAATTAATGACAAATTTGTACGATGGATCGTCATCCTTCAGGAGTACGAACTTGAATTTTCAACACCCAAGAGAAAGAAATCCCTCGTCCTTGCCGAATTCATTATGACATTTCCTTCCAATACTACTAGTTCTCCTATCAATACAGACTTCCTCAACGAACATCTCTTTTACATCCCCTTGGATGACCCCTGGTATGACGATCTCCTCATCTACCTCCGAACACAGTGGTTTGGAAATCACCTTTCCCGAGACGATCATCGACGTATTCGACACTAGGCCCCCCATGACCTCCTTATCAGTGATATCTTATATCGACGAGGGTTAGACACCATACTTCATCGATGTTTGACTATCAAAGAAGCTGATAGAGTATAAAATCACTGCCACAACGATGCCTATGGTGGCCAACTCTCATGGATCTCCACTACCCATAAAATCATTCAAGAAGGCTACTTTTGGCCCACATTGTTTCACGATTTCATCCACGCTATGAAGCGCTGTGACAAATGTCATATATATGCCAACAAGGAAAAATCACCACCTGCTCTTCTCCACCCAGTCATTACTGCCGACCCCTTTTGCAAATTTGGCATACACTTCATGACTTGCAACCCTCCATCTAGAAATGGACACAAATACATCGTCGTTGCACTCGATTACTTCACCAAGTGGGCTGAAGAAATGCCTACCTTCAACAACACCGCTGACACTACAACGCATGTTTATTTAACCACGTCATCTCCCACTTCAGAGTCCCACTACAGTTAGTCTCCGATCAGAAGAAATAGTTCAAGAATGAGATTTTCATCGAACTCTCCCCTAGGTTAGGATTCTCCCATGAGTTCGCCTCTCCATACTACCCTCAGTCCAATAGATAGGTAGAGGCGGTCAACAAGGTCCTCAAAACCATGTTGCAGCATACGGTTAACAAACATAAGACCAATTGGCACCATATGTTGTTTTCTGCACTATGGGCTTATCACACGACAGTTAAAACTGCCACTGGTTTCATACCATTTCAAATTTTCCATGGGGTCGAGGCCACTCTCCCCATCGAGTGCGAAATCACCACATTACGCACCACTATTGAGCTATTACCCGACACTGCTCCAATGGAGCAACGTTTTTTGAACTTAGAGTCACTGGGTGAAGACCATCGATCTTCATTACATAACAATGAAGAAACCAAAAATGGTCAAAGGCCACCTTCGATTGCCATGTCAACCTTCGATCATTCAACAAAGGCGACCTCATCCTTGCTTAGAATATCGCGCACGATACCCTCGACCATGGAAAATTTGAGTCATTATGGCATTGACCTTACATCATCCAACATTGCCTCACTAAAGGCACATACATCTTGGCCTCTCCCAAATTCCACCCTCTCAAAGAATCCGTCAACGGGTTGTACTTAAAGAAATTTTATGCCTGAGCATAGCCATTCTACACTAGGATTTTTCTTTTTGTACACTTTTCGTAGAGTTTTTAATCTTCTTTTTTCCTCCATGCCTTTCATCTAATATATCATTTGTGTTATTAACATATGCCTCCTCCATCAACCTACCACATTGGTTACACCGATGGAGCTAGCCGTTGGACACAAAATCTCGCTTCAGTCACTTGGGCCCTCTATACCCCCTCACATGAATTGCTCCACTCTAGTGGCATATGCCTGGGCTTTGCAACCAACAACCAAGCTGAATACATAGTTGTCATTGGCCTCCTTGTTGAGGCCAGTCACTGCCATATTCATCACCTTATCATTTTACTCAATTCCCAACTCGTTGTCCTCCAACTCAACAATGTATACCGTGTCTGCGATCCTTGCCTCTTCCGCAAATACCTGCAAGTTAGACTTTAATATTAACATTTTGATTCAATCACATTTACACATATCCCAAG
>SNQJ01S0224701.1:0-14759 GCA_010110895.2 Picea sitchensis | reverse complement strand
ATAAAGAAAAACATAGGTTGTTGCAAAATATTAAAATCCCAAATGATGCCTCAAGATGAAGTAAACCAGGCTCAAAATCCAAATTGTCCCACATGAGAAGTGATGTAAGAACTCACATGTGTGTGTATTGTCTCAAAGGGGACAACTCTCGCACTCAAAAGTGGTGAAAACGGTCAAAATTGAAACATTTCCATGAAAGGGTACAACATTTCATCTCCAAGAGGTGCCTCATGTTTCCAAAGGGTGTGACATCTCATCAAGATGTGCCATATCATCACCAAGAAGCCCAAAGCGTCATCTGGGTGCCCCATCATGAAATGTGATATCACATCACATCAAGTGAAACATCCATCATCAAGGGGGTACTATCACCAATGGAAGGTGCTACATCATCTCCCAAGTGTAATGTACTCAATGAGGGTCCAACATCCTCTAGAAGGTGGAATTTCCCATAAAGTAATCATGAACATGCAATGTCCCATCATCAAGGAACTCAAGGTTATATCCCATGTGTGCTAGGGTGTCTCATCAATGGAGCCACATCATCAAAATTCTCAACATCCTCATAGGAAGTGTGAATGACCTCTCTCTCAAGTGGTGGGGATGACCTCCATAAAAGTGTTCTAATATCCCCTCAACATCCTCCAAACGATCCAAGTGTCAGCAGGATGCATATGGCTATGTGCAATCCATCATACGTGGAGAGGATCATGTGGCACATGCATCATAAGGACCGGAGGCAAGGTACACAATCCAAACAACATATAAAATGAGTCATGTCAACACAAAAGCCATTAGATAGATCTCTCAAAGTATCCTCTTCAAACTTCATAGTACTTTACAAAGTTATACATTTTTTTTTTTAAGTCTAGGTTTGGGAGGATGATCCATTAATGCCTGGGGTGTGCCAATACCAGAATTCTAAGTATGTACCAAAGGAACTATCAAGGAGTATGAGTAATGGTATGTGGTATGGATTGCAGGGTTTATTTCATGGAAATGTCATTGGCAATACAAAATATGTATGATAATCATCCCTCATGGCCTTTGTGAGGGCGCTTAGGTGATGGTACCCTTTCCTCTACAACAGTATGGCACAAACCCATGTTTGCCTTTTTATTTATAGATTTAAGCCTTTTTGGCTTTTGAACTTTTGTTGCTAAGTCTTTTGAAATTTAGCAAATTCCAGTATAGGAATTGGGATGAAAGCTTCTTAACAATGGGGTAGAGTTCATGCTTCTTTCTTTCTTGGTTTTAACACTTTCTTTTCTTGTTGTTTCTTTCCTTGCATTTTGAATTAGGGATTTTTCTATTTCTATATCATTTTTATAAAATGCATCAACAGCAGAATTCAACCTTCTCATGATGTATAGAAACACACAAATTTTTGGGACCAATGTGACAACCAACCCAAAGAAAGGAAAATGGATAGGGCATAGATGGAGTATGTTATCGATGGTAAGGGATATGAACACATTACACTCATTAAAGCCCCTATTGTTACAATGTTTCCCAAGGGTGACAACACTTGACTAGAAGATGATGACCACTATTGAATTAAGCCCTTGTTTTCCCTAGCAGATCACAAATTTCATTCTTAATGCTTTAAATATAAGGATGGTTTTCATATTTTCCCTCTGAGATATCGAGATCACTGAAGCTTTATCATGCGAGCAGCGATGATTATTATACTCTCGAAACGATTCCTACCTTTCTTAAAAATGTTTCCTCTTTTGTTTCTGCTGAGATCACCAGTAGGTCGGATACTATAAGTCATATAGTTCACCTCGAACCCGCGAACAACAATCGTTTAATTTTTCACTCAAGGCGATGCTTGAGGTAAGTTTTCTAACCCATGATTAGGCGATAGGTCGAGGGTTTGGCGCCTCCATGTTAAGCAAACCCAAATTTATTTATTAAGCGATAGTCGAGATCATGAAGTCCTTATTTTAGTAAACCATGTCAAGGTTAAAGGCAAAAGATAACTGTGGTAAAAGATTCTCTTGGCGTTTTTCCACTCGGCGTTGTCCTTTTAGAAAGTTACACCGTCTAAACACCGACTCACGAAATCATGATGTAGTTATAACGTGATTAATTAATAACTTAATCCAATATTATCTTCCATTTTAATTAACTCCGCGTTATGCGGCGATCTGGCGGTTTCTCAACTCATCATATAAATCCCCTAGAAACTTAGCCTTGAATTTCCGAGTTGCGATATGGCAAATATAATAATTATAAGTGTCGAACCCCAAATCACGATTACCTTTTTATCAACCAAAATAAATCATGATCTTGGATGTTAGAAATTCAAAGTGTTAGGCAAAATCCCGATATAGCAGTACCAAAATATTGATTAAGTTGGTAAAACGGATTAATTAAGCTAAATCAAAGACTTATATCCACTGCGTTTGATGCTTTGCGATTCTGAGTAGTCTTATTTATTCTTTACATCACATGTGACCGTAGCCAAAGGTATGACATTAATGAGGAAATAGGGTAAATTGATAAATATAAGATCGGATTTTAATGGCAAAATTTATTTCAAAATGTGATTTGACAAACTTGTTATGAAAGGTACCGAGTTTTCAAATATATAAGAGCTGTGGTTCATCATAACAAATGCATTTCATATTACGCGGAGCACATTATCTCACGGCGTGGAGCTTTTTGTATGTATCGCATTTCTATCGAGGAAAAACCAAAGCGCCAATCTATATCATGGCTCCGTGAAAAGCATCAAAGGAAAATGTTGAGGTTCGGACAAGGCTGGAGACAATGTGTGGATACTACCTCGAAATATCGATTAGGTCACGAATTGGTGGATTCGTTTGGCGAATATTCGGCGAGTGCGGTGGACTATTTCCGGCGACTCCGTACGACAACGAAAAGATGATATAACCACCAAAATTACAAATAGTCGTCCAATCCGGAATGCATAGAGTAGCAGCCCGACCATGGTTTCTTCCATACTATGACATGGTCGATGGGCATTGGACCATGTAGGCATACCGACCAGAACCATCATGAAAGAGCAGAAAGTCACCATCAGGACTTTTCGATAGGAACATCGCAAAACCATGTATAGAAAGCAGCGGCGTCTGACTTTACATATGGTGTTGAATTCTTGGACAAGTTCAGCGGGAGTGGTAATACGATTATGGTAAAACCATGTCCGGTTTAATAAAAGATTGGGTTTAGAACAATATTGAAGTTGGTACGATAGCCCGCGACGTATATTCAATAAACTTCTTTAAGAACCATGATAAAAATATATGTGGCCGATGACATGCGGCGGAGGTTATGGGAGGGAGGAAACCACACATTTTTTCCTTTAGTTGGTGCCTCTAATGTTTGGTGTAGAAGTTCATTCGGCGGGAAAGGCGATAGCTTGACCCGATGGGATCACGCGAAACTGTCAGTGCGAAGAAGGGCCGAGTGGTTCTTCATGTCACGCCACATTATAGTGTGATTTGTTATTTGACTCCATTTCCCTTAATGAGATGGAATTGGACTCTATATTGAGAACGAACCTTGCATTTATCATGCAAGAGTATGGGAAAACAAGAGGAAAATTTTGTGTCTGAAATCTTTAACTAGGTAATGGGTACTTGCATATCGCCATTTTGGTCACCCGCCACCCGGGATCTCGGACAACATAGTAGCGAATACACGGCGGCATGGAAAGGCCCGGGTATGTAGGGGCGAATTTTCATACCTCAGTTCGGGTCGCCGGTCCCAGCAATACATTACCATTGTTCATTCAGAACAAGTTGTATGCGCCGAGTTCCAGGTAGGCAGTGATTGGTGGTATAAGAAAAGAGCTTAAGGGATATTCAAAGAAGGTATGGCCACCTTTTCTGATTCGTTTGATTCTTATTCTTTATTAGATTCCGGGCATGCCAAAGCCCGGTAGAGGCGCATGACCTTAAGAAGACCTAAATTACGACCCTCCATCGAATACAAAACCGCGATCGCGGAAGGTGGAGTGAGCAATCGCTGGCCAATCACGGGCTCAAGAGATTTGAGCATGAAATTCACCCTGGGATGAAATTTTCGAGGAGCAAGGTCCTATCTTTGAGAGATTCTAGCCGGATACAAACCTTTCGAGGAAAGAAGTCGTGTTACGAAGTTCCGGGAACATCAGCGTAGCTATCTCCTGCCGATGTTCGCGAGGTGAAAGGGTCAAGAATGCGTCGGTAGCTTGAAGGTGATAAAGATGCGACTCCAGATCAATGAAAACACGGAATGAGGAACAGCGAAAGTCGGGAAGCGAGAGATAAAGAACTCCGGAACCAGCCGGCGATGCGGTAAACCTCGAGGAAAATTAGCCCGGCGGTCCGGGGCCTATCACCTTCAGTTACCCCCTTGTAGTCGGCAGTTAAGGAAATATCGATGTAGGATGGATAATCAATGAAGAGTTGAGGCCCATAAGGGTGTAAGAACTCCCTCCGAATGAATTCTTCTTATATAAGAAGAGGCGGTAGTAAAGGGAATTCTATCGAGGGAAGGAGAGTCAAGCGCCAAGAAATATAAAGTTATAACCGATGGAAAGGACAAGAAGAATGAGCAAGCACCGCGCTGAAATAGCGGGGACACTAGAACATATGCACCAGGGGAATCAATTTTCGTCGGGCCTTAAAACCAACTTAAAGAAAAAATCGCCTCATTAGGACCCTTGAGCTAGGCATACAACAGCGGTACTTCAAGAACCCGGCGAGCTTCTGCAAGATAGAGCATGCCAAGTTGGCTGATAAAAGCGAGATAGAGATGCTCAAAACTAAGCTCGAGCAAGAACAACTGGTGGTCTTGGATGGTTGAATGCAAGTGAGCCAGCAAATGGATTTGATCCAATAGCTAAAGGCTAGGGTGGAGATCTCCGAGAGCAGAATGATAAACATGGGATGTTCAAATCCCAGGCGATGGAAATTCGGAGCGAGAGTCTCGTGGCTGCTTGAAATTTGCTTTCATGGTAAGCCATCAGGTTCTTATTTGCTAGTCAACCGGGTTTAGAACTTATCGCCCGAGGAGAAAGGGAGACGAGTGACACCAGTGCGCCTTCAAGAGGCGTGATAACCCTGAAACATCGGGGTTTTAGTACTCGGTTCACCATTTTGAGGAGAGAAAAGCAGTATTCTATTAAAGATAGAACTGCTTCGTCGAAGGCAAGCAACAAGCCAAAAAGTTAACCAATTCCTTAGAAGAGGCTTTTAGTTCTATAGGCGGTGATTGTCGCTGGTACCCGGCGTGGGAGGTATCTTTGAGGCGATTGATGCACAAATGAATGTAAGCGAAATCTAGCGATCTAAAAGGAAAAGAGGAAAAGAGGTCATAGATATTTCCCAGATGACTATGGTGTATATAGTCCAAATAGACAAATGCATGATTAGACCAGTAGCACAATTATGCACCATACGACATCATAGATGGGCGGATGGAAGAAACAGTACTGCGGCGATTAGCGAAGAGTATTGCTTCTTTTGAAGCCGACTATCAGCGAGCGAGTGGCGGTTAATATCTGGCTAATTTGAAAGATGTAATACCGCTGTCACCAGAACGCCGAGGACAAGCGTCACGGCACCAGTGAAGCAGAGAACAAGAAATGGGCGATTGCTCTCCTCCTGTCATAAGCGTTATCGCGCGGTTCGCGGAAAAGGTCAAGAGCTTGAAGGTGGAGATTGGCCAGTAACGGGGAGCTTCCTGCTTGTCACTGCGATGGGGAGCTCTTTCTATTTAGGAGAACGAAGTCAAGGGAGGCGTCTAAGGCGATACGGGTTAAGGAAAGCAGGGAGCGAAGGCCAGAATCAAAGGAAGCCTTTCGCGGTGTACTTGAGAAAGTAGTCAGGGAGATAAGACCGGTGATGCACTGTTTGTGAGAGACAAGACAAAGGAAGACTAGAAAATGTGCTGCGATTGGGTTAGTACTTCATGAGATTATCTTCCGATGAATATATGAGCAATGGATAGATATAATTGTTGGCAGTCAATGATTATCGAAAGCAAAAGACGAAAATCACTTCTTCAATAAGTACATCAAGAGATAATAAGCATTCAATTTTCAATATTAGACCTTGTGGTAAATACCAATGCAATAAACATTTCAAATCGGCTCATATATAATGTTGTTCTTCGTCATTGCTCTTGTTATACACACTAGGTATGGCGTCAACTTTAATTGATAGTTCAATAATGATGATAAAGAGCAAAGCGTTTTGTCAAATAAAACATGGATGCAATAAAACAACTCAATGTCAACCAAAATACAGGTGAAAATAGTCACAACGTTTTTAGGTATAAGCAGAAATCAGAACATAGTCACCTATATATAAATTTTGGTGTTATGCAGGTTAGCTAGCTTAGGAGTAGCGTTTTTGACAAAATCAACCGGCAAAAGGACAATTCAACTCCACGGCTATGAAGAGACAGCAAGGCCTTTTAACCTATCCAAGCAAAAGTTCATTTAAGACCAAACGTTATCAACTTTAGGTTAGTACAAAAAATTGGCTGAGGTTGGGCTGCACTAGGTTAGTAGGGTTGCAAATTTTGATAGTTTGAAAGATTTTAAGGCATGACAAAAGCTCAAACAAGGTTTCTAGACTAGTGCCTTGGGTTAATGAGTCAAAGGGGTGACTAATGTTTAGGAAGGGTTCAAACTTAAGACAAAGAGCTAGGGTTTGATGAATTGTTGCTATAACAGGGCATAAACCCCTAAACCTAAGAAAAAGGCTTACCTAGGTGTGGCTAAAGCTAGGGCTAGAGCTTTTTACTCCTCTCCTTAAGACTTTCTTGGCAAAGCGACTAGCTTAGAAGCACAAATCTATGGTTGAAAAGTGTTGCTATGTGAGCTTTTCAAAAACCTAGAAGTTAACCCTAGGTGTAAAATCAATTGGGCCTAGGGCCTTCTTTCTTCAATTTATGCTCAAAACTGACTCAGAGACCAAGAGATGGCTGGGTGTGGCTATGGCTGAGCTAAACAGCCTACTCAATCAATGGCTATAAGCTGTGCTATGGGGACATGAAGCCTCAACCCTACTTTGTGTGTAGGCTCCCTAGGGTTTCAAGGATCGAGTAAATACAACAAGATAACAATGCAAATGCAAAAAATGTTAAGAAGCAACCATTCACTCAAGAAGTTTTTGATGAAGAACTTACTTACAAGATCATGAAGAAAACCAATCCACACCCCTAGTTGTAAACCTTCCAATAGCATAGAAGCACCACTGCTATGGCTAGGCTAAACCTTCTCAAATCAAATGGCTTAAAGCTTTTACTCATGGGGACATGAAGCCTCAACCTACTTGTGTGTAGGCTCCCTAGGGTTTCAAGGATCAAGAAATTAACAACAAGATAACAATTAATGCAAATATTAAACAACAACCATTCACTCAAGAAGTTTTGATGAAAAACACTTACAAGATCATGAAGAAAACCAATCCACACCCTAGTTGTAAACCTTCCAATGAGTAATAGCACCACTTTAACAAAAAATAATCCTTCCAAGAAGTTGCGCCACACTCCAAGAGACAATAAACCAAGAACAAGAGCTAAAAAGATGACCTCTCAAATGAGAGCAAGTTGTGTTATGATCCAATGAGGAGAAAACGTCCTCTATTTATATGATACTTTGACCTTTAATTTACAAAATAGGTCAACAAAATAGCTGACAAGGCTAACATTACAATTTTTAATCATTTGTCACTTTTACATGCTAAAATACCAAAATGAGCAGAAAATGAAGGCGTCAAGCCCCTTTAGGGGAGACGTTGGCCCTTTCAGGGCATGATAACCATCCAATGAGCAAAACGGCGTTGCCCCTCTGGGCTCCATTGTCACGTGCCCAAGGAAATACAACTTATGACGCCACACATGCTCCTAGAAGTAGATCCAACTACCTTTGGTGGCGTCCTGTCCATCAGGTTCTATGTCCCATCTGCCAGGGGGGTGATCCCCATAAGCCATGATCTGTGCCAAAGACGTCCTGATGAGGAAGTCCTCTTCTTCTCCGTGCAAGGGCTTGTCTGGCACAAAATCTGCCTCGCCATCCCAGCGTCCATCGATGGGCTCGCCCATTATGGAGGTCCTAGGTAATCATCTCCCCATGTGCACCAATCCTTTGGTACTTGTCCGCCCAGGGTATGGTCACGCACATCAAAGGCTACGCTCCGGGGGCTCATCGGTCCTAGACATCTCATAGCAATGTAAATCACATTTTCATCATTAAAATTATCAACAGCAACTACTTAACATCCGTTCAATCTTCTAGCTCTAAGATATTACACGGACCCACTATACAAAGCTAAAGGAAACAAAAGAGCAACCTATTATTGGGCTAATACCACAAGAAATGGTTCCGCCAATGGTTATTCAAACCATGTATGATGACGTGTTGTGGTTTAGGGATGTCTAGTCACAGTTAGGCCTAGGTCTGGTGTTGTCTGTGGGTTCCTACAAAGGAACCCACAGACGTTACCTGCCCTTGGTCTTACTGTGTTTGGACATCCCTAAAACCATATTGCCTTATCTTTCTTTATTTGCAATTTTACTACAAGCCTTGAAGAAAAATACACTGCCTTGGCTTAGTGGCGAGTGAAGCCAGTGTTACCCACTAGTATCTTAGAAATGAGAGGGCTGGCCATTGATGAGACCCCCTTCCTTTGGCCATGCAACCAAAGGTCAACATACACAGTTTGGTGACGAGATGATGGCAATGTCATGCAAGCTAAATAACTATGATCATAATGGTAGGCTCGTGGAGACCTCCCATCCTTTTTGTTAGGTCTTGCATTTATTTTATTTATCATTTTCTTAGGGTCCCTCAGTTTCTTATGAGAGGCTTTTTATTGCCTTCTCGCTTTGGGGATCCCACAGTAGTATCTCTAGGTTTTCATTTTCTATGGCTATATCTTTTACCGGTTGCTTTTTACCCTACGGGCCTTTGGCCCCTTCTTCCCCACAAGACAAAGATATGTGCCACTGGATGGTCATCCTAATGGCTGAACTAGAGAATGGGATAGATGAGTGGGGTTTAAAAGATGAAAAGTATTGATAATATGAGAAGCGGATGATGGTTCTTCAAACTGCTGATGGCTAACCAAACCCATGAATACCAACTTCTTAAGCTGCCCAATCAATCACCCCAGCAGTGGTCAAGTAGATTAATGTAAAAACCAAGCAGTTATCACGGGGAAAGAGATCTATTAATGCATACATAAGAAGGTTATAATGATCAAATGTGACACATACCATGATACCTGCGGACCAAATTACCTCATGGAGCAAGAAAAATCCTTTTGATGCAAGCCCATCTTAGGTAATGATGGTGATGCTGGCCGGAGACAAATGCTGGTGAGAAAAGAAGAAAAGAGGGCCCCTCAGGGGCCATGCTCAAGTAAATCTGATCTCGTACTCCATGTCTACGACCGTAGACCTCGAGACTTGATCTCCTAGTTATTCCTAGATCTCGGGGATAACATCGGGCTCCAACTTGAGGACATGCGGCTAATTAAAGGCGTAGGAGGAACCTGGCAATCTGCAGAAGTAGACCTATGACACCATCACGCACTTTCGACAAAAGGGCATGGCGACAAAAGAGCTGAGATTGGTATTGCCACCCACAGTAAAAACAACTGTATATAATAATTATTATATAAGGCAATAGGAAAATGTGCATATCAGGCAAAACAAGAAAACAAACAAAATGTGTATATAGCGAGGAAATCAAACAATGCGGTATAATGCACGGGAATGCCCTGCGGGATCATGTCCCACCACCACGGTGGGGTTTGAGAGCGTCCACTAATGGGTAATGGGCACCTTCTTCCTTCTAAGGTGGACAAATAATAAGAGTAGAGCCAGCATTACCTATGACAAAGGTTTAGTAGATGACTAGCAAATTATCAAGGGAAAGTTGGAAAAAGCCCGGAATAGAGCGAGCGTACCTAACCAACCCTTGAAGTCTAGGGGTTCGCGGAGGAAACTCAACCTGAAAAAGGTATTTCCAGTTACACCTTTAATGGAGAAGCATGGCAAAGTAACAACAGTGTTTGGGGTGGTGATCATAGAGAGGCCCTCTTTGAGCAAAAAAGAATGTCCTTGCTTGTATCAAAATCTGAGCACAGCGATTGGTTGACAATGATCTTCATGAAAAGAGTCCAAGAGCTCAGAAGGGTACTCATAAAAAATCTCAAGGTAAGATTGAAAATAATCAGAGGAAAGAGTACTAGGTCATCCTTGGTTTTTCTGAAAGGTACAAGTAAAAAAAACCTCATCTCCTTGTCGCCATTGTTGAATTAATTTGTGACAATTGCAAAGGCAACAACAGCGACCTAGGTGTCATATATGGGATCCAAGTCATAACCAGCTATATCCCACCCACGTCTTCCAACACGTATGAATAAACCGATATTATCAATTATGTCCCTATTTGTGTCATAACATGCAGGATTTGAAAAATTTGAAAATTCGTTCTCCTCCTCATCATAAGGTAAAGCAACATCAAAAACTAGGGGAGGAGGGTAATAACTAACTTGTTTAGATCTGTCGCGAGGGCTTGATGGCTTTAATTGTTTTTCGGCCTCGCATTTATTGAAAAGCTTCATCATTATGGTGCTTCTTTGTCTTTGATTCCGCACGATGAGGAACATCCGCCGTCCAGGTTTCCATTTCTTCCTCCCACTCTCTACGGATCATGGAAAGAGAAGGTGTCATTAGATAAGCTAAGAAGAAACAATAACCTCATCTTCTTTTTGTTGTCCAGGAGAAAAGGGCTCTTGGATTGCCTCATCGGAGGGAGGAACGGTGGACACACTTCATCATCTTGTTCGGGTTTCATCTCCTCATCCATCTTCAGTCTGTTGGTTGAAAACTTGTTCCCTCTCTGCGTATCTTCAACAAAGTTTCCATAGGAGACTAGTTTTATCGGTAGAGTGTCCATGGCATTGAATGCAGTCAGGGAGAGACTTTCAATTTGGATGGCCATATTGTGTGCTTCTGAAAGTGTTTTTGGATACTTCTTATTTAGAAGGAAGCTCAAATGTCCTTTAAGTCCATTAGTATAACAGAGGTAAGCGGTAGTTGTCTTAGGACAATGGCTGTGGAATCACAGTAAAGAAACTAATCTCGAACTTCTTCCCCAAAATCTTTGACAATCTAGGACTCTGTTTGTCTTATGCCCTCAAGGCTCCTTCAACAATAAGTTATTATATCTTCTATTTTTATGGTCCACTTTGCAAGGAAACCTTTTCAAAAAGGTCCATAGAGTGATGCTGGCAGCTAGAAGGTCATCATACCATCTTCGGCCTTCCATATGGAAGCTGAAGGACTCATTACCAAATCTTCAGCCTCGTCACCGATAGGGAAGTGTTGAAAGAATTCCCAAAAATTTCTTCTCGTAATGAGACTTGGGACATTCTCCTTTGATGCCAACAAAACAAGGGAGAAAATCCCTCATAGAGAGGGAGGCATTTTACAGGATATCGGGATTACCTCATATCACGAGAAGGTCACGCTGGTTCCACAGGTCCCATTGTGAAGTCATTGTTGGCCCCGTCATGCAGTCGGGAATTGCGGATAGTTTCCTTGAAACTATCAAAAGAATAAAGGGAAAAAGGTAGTGGAGTCATGAGGGTAAGCAGAAAAGGCTTCTAAAGTAAAGGCTTACCAAATATTTGTTGTTGAGAAAGTTTGACTCAGTGTTCGGCAGCAGTAAAAGTGTTATTGCTTTCGGTTGTAGGATAAGGTTTAAAGTAGCTTGAGATAAGATTCAATGGCGTGTGAGGAGCTTCCCCACCTTGTCACCTCGTGGGAGCTCTTTCTATTGAGGTGGCCTTTAATCCAAAGTCCCTAATCTGGGGTTCTTAAAGGTTTTAAGGTCTAAAGGATCAAAATGATGATTTCCTTTCACAGATTCGCCAAGAGAAAGATAAGCTAAAAATGGTATTCCTTGAGGAGGCACGTTTTGAGACAAGGCGGATAAAACTAAACGTGGCGGTGGGTTAGTACTTCAATTGCTAATGACTATCTTCCCAATATATATATAAGCAATGATAAATCATAATTATTGGCCGAAGTCAATGATTACAAGCAGAACAATGGCTTATATTACTTCTTCAATAAATACAAAATGGTACTTGCATCCAATGTGTGAAATCAATCATGACTAACTGCTTGCATTAATTATCATTAATAATAATGCTCACATGTATTGACTATTTAAAATCAAACTGCTAAAGGTATGGCGTCAACACTAGTTCAGTTAGTTTTAGTGGACAATGAGAAGAGCGTTTTGCTAATTAAGCCAATGAAAATGATCAAAAACTCAAAGTCTATCCTCAGATGACCTGGCATGAAATTTTAGTACCAAGCGAGTTAAAAAATGGGCAAAGGCGTCATCAACTAGTTAGGAGTTAGTAAAATCGTAGAACAATTGGTTTCAATTTAAGAGTTTGAAGCTTGTTTTAACATCAAAGGCTCCAGCGTTGCAGAGACTAGTGCCTTGGGTAAATGGAGTCAAGAGAGAGGCTAAAGGCTTGGAAAGATTTAAACCTAAGGGCGAGAGAGTTAGGCTTAATGGTACTACAATGGCAGGGCCACAAAGCAAAACCCTGGGAGGAGGAGGGGCTCGTCCAGGTGTGAAAGCAAGCAGAGCCTCATGCTCCTCCCTCTTTCCTTCAAGAACTCTTTGGCAAAAGCGACTAGCTATAAGGAAACATAAATCTAGAGTGAAAAGTCTTTGTGGGCCAAGATATTCAAACCCTAAAGAGTCAAACCCTAGGCAAATTAATTAGGCCTGGGGCGTCTTCTTTCTTCAATCTATGTTTCAAGCTAACTCAAGGAAAAGGAGAAATAGTGTAGCAATGGCTAGGCTATGTTCTTCTTAATCAAATGGCTAAACATGTTTTTATCATGGGGACATAAAGCAAGGACCTACTTGTGTGCTTGCTCCTAGGGTTTCAATGATTAAGCATATGTGTAATGTAACCACACATGTAAGATATTAAACCTACAACCATTCAATCCAAGAAGTTTTGTATGAAAAATACACTTACAAGTTCATGAAGAGCTTATCAAACCTAGTTGTAACACCTTCCAATGATAAAAACACCATGCATGCCAAAGATAATCCTTTGGTGTAGTGCCTCAACTCCAAGAGCTAATATAACAAGACAAAAAGACTAAAAAGGAGTCTTTCACAAAGTGAGTTATGTTTTTTAAATGAGGCTCAGCGTCTCAATATATATCATCCAAATGACCTTAATTTACAAAATAGGTCATTAAAACAAACAAGGTTGACTTAACATTATTACATTATTTGTCTCATTAAATGCTAAATGTCAAACTATGAGCTAAAAGGGAGGCGTCGACCCCCTCTGAGGGAGGCGTTGGCCCCTTTTGGGCAAGATCAACATCAAAAAGGCAAAACGTTGGCCCTTTCTAGAAACAGCACTTAGTGCCACTGCGTGCCAAGTGGTCCAAGCACTGCTTTGCCACATCCTCCAGAGAAAGCGTCGGCCTTGCAGGTGGCGTCTGTCCATCAAGTCATCATCTCATCTGCAGTGATCCCCTAGGTCAATCTCTGCCCAGCGTCACGGTGAGATCATACATCTTCTTCATGCACAGAGCTCATCATGACGTTATCTGCCTCGCCATCAACAACCACCATCGATGGGCTCTTATTCCTTAGAGTCCGGCTAATCATCTCCCCGTAATGCCCAGGTCCTTTGGTACTGTCCAGCCGGAGTATGGTCACGCACGTAAAGACCTCGCATCCATGGGCTCATTAGTCTAGAGATCATAGCAATGTAAATCATATTTCATAATTAAAGTTATCAAATATATGCATGATCCCCTAACATATCATCTAAGAGATCAAAGATATTACACGGATCTACTATACAAAGCTAAAAGAGCCAAATGAGAACAACCTATTGGGCTAATACCCACAGAGATGATTTCCTAGAGATCATTCAAGCCATGTTTATGTGGTGATATGGTTTTAAGGATGTCTAGTCATAGTAAGACCAAGAGGTGTTATCGTAGGTGCCGCCTTTGTAATGAAGCGGTACATTACTTTTGTCATGGATGCATTTTTTCCAAGCTCTTTGTGCCTTCATTTTTATTTTATTGCTTTTCTTTCTTTTTACTTTAAAGTCGACCGGAGGACCTTGCCTTAGCTTGAGTAGCTAGAGTGACAATTACCCTTGGTATCTTCCTGAAATGATAAATTTCATTGATGAGACCCTTTCGCTATTACCACCAAAGGTCCATACATACTGGTTTGGTGACCATATGGTGGCGATGTCATACTGTTGGATGCCTATGAACATAATGGGCGGCTCGTGGACCTCCCATCCTCTTGGTTAGGTCTTGTTTTGTTATTTTTTCTTAGGGTCCTTTGGTTCTTATCGAGGCTTTTTATTGCCTTCGAGGGATCCCTTGAAGCATCTCTAGGTTTTATTTCCTATGGCTTTATCTTTTTACCAGCTGCTTTACCCGGGCCCGCCAGCCTTCTTCCCACAAGACAAAGTGTAAACCTCAAAGGTCATCGATGGCCAGACTAAGAGAGTGGGATGGATGGCGGTAAAAGATGTAAATGTGACAAGATGGTGGGGGCCGGGGCGATGGCTCACCAAATCCCCAGCAATTGGCTAACCAAAACCCATGAATATCCCGGCTTGCTAAGTCACCCAATCAATCCCACCAACAATGGTCAAGAGGATTGAGTGTAAGATCCATGATCCTTGAAATGAAAGACCTAATGC